>PVKA01021914.1:0-37908 GCA_004027165.1 Ctenomys sociabilis
GAAAAAGATGTGGTATTTCTATATAATGGAGTATTACTCAGCTATTAAGAATGATAAGTTTGAAGCATTTATACTGAAGTGGATGCCACTTGAACATATATTCATAAGTGAAATAAACCAGACACACATGTGTAAATATCATATAGTCTCCCTAGTATAACAAGCGAAAAGCAGAAATACAAAAGGAAACGTACAACAACTAAAATCAATTGAGTCAGATAAGGCAAAGCGAATGGCATATGCTACAGGATTCTAGTCAGCTTTTGTTCTGGATGGTTAACAACCTAAGATCACAAGTCAGAGTTGAAGAAATAGAAGAGCCACAAGGCCAGCCAACATTTTGGCCCTAGCCTTTCAAGGTCAGCAAAGACTCAGGACATAGGAGAACCTGTACTGCAATATCATGAGACTCAGGTGAGCTCCAAATTTTCTGAACAAGGAGATTATGGAGCCACAGAGGAAAGAGATTGAAGTTCTATAGTGTGCCTGGGGAGAGTCACATGAAGAGAAAACTTTCTCTCAAGCTCTCACAGAGAGCAAACTGGTCAAGCATTTGCTGTGACTCATCCACATGGATGACACAAAGGATCTACAGAATAATGTCCAGGACTACAAGATGAACCCTGAGAGGACTTCACTGACCACATAAGAAATATAAAGTTCATGTGTTGGCATATAAGTCTTGATCTATCTAGGTTGTAACCATCCAGCAGAAAAGTATAAAAATGAAGTATACATCGTGGGGCCATAATATTAAGCTGAGCTGTAAATGGCTATGGTCAACAACTTCTTTGAATAACTCACTATTGTTGTGGAATGCTGGACTGTGTTGGATTGTGGGGTCGAGTTCAGGCACCTAAATTGGTTGAATGACAATGGAGTGCCCATCTTTGACAGGTGTAGACAAAGGAAGGAGTGTAGAAAGAAAAAATCATGATGTGTGTGCATAAACAGTACAGTTGGGATAGGTAACGCTGTGCTTCTACATAATTGTATGAGAGGCAAGATCTGCACTAATGGTCATTGGACAGGTTATTATGTTGGCTTCTAGTACTATAGTCATCCACTAGGAAAATAATTATTGAATTTTTGATATAATTCAGGTATAAAAAATAAGTAAGCAGCTACACTCTTAATTTACTGATAAGAGACATCTGCTAAAGTAATATCTGTAAATATAATATCATGTATGCACCTTGTACGATACCAAAACATTATGAAAACAGTTTGCAATATATTAATTTATTGAATCTGTCTTGTTAAGGTGTCTTGAAACTGTCTGATTGATGTTTATAGTTCAATAAAAAAAAAAGTAAAACATACACACACACACACTCCACAGCTCTCAATACCTTCGTCTCCCAGAACAAAAGAAAGTTAGTGAGTTCATGATTTCTATTTTTGGAAGTTTTTTCTTTATGTTTCATTTAAAGGTATCTTATGAATCAGATAGCCTGCTCACAATGGAACTTTCAGGCTTAACACAGTTTCAGGAACCCGGTATCCTTGGCACTGATAATGGAATCCTATGATCACAGCATCACTCTGGGATGCAGCATTCTAACCTACCTAGCCTTTTATGCTAAACTGCTGCTTACTGGGCTCATTGGATGGATTTCACAACCCATCGGGTGGACAGCTGCCCTTGAAAAGCACATTTCCCCAGTGTAGCACCTCTGTTGTCACAGGCTTTCAGCCTGACCAAACATCAAATTAAAACTGTTTTAATTTAATCACCTCTCCAAATGTAGTCCCTGTGATCAGGTACTGAGTATTAGGATGTCAACATAGGAAGTTTGGAGGAATGCAGTCCAGCTTACTGTCAGATTTGCAAACACGCCTCCCAAGTTTCTCTTATGAGTTGAAGGTGTGTTGGCACAGGTAGTAAAGCCATTCCTGGAAGCCATTTCCACTTGGAGACAGCTATTGTGGAAACAGGTGGAAACCATGGAAATAGCTTTCACTTGACTCAGACTGAATGTGTATCCCCATTTCACAGCCACCAATTTTTTCAAATGTTTTTTGTTGTTGCAGGGTCTCACTATGCAGCTCAGACTCATGGTGATCCTCCTGCTTCCCACCACCCGAGTACTGGGATTATAGGCATGCGCCACGACACTCAGACTCTGGCCTACTCAGCCTACCCTTGGCACAGGGCTGGTGCAGTATGTAGTGTGGATCTAACTGTGGTCCCTGCACTTCCCTAAGCAGGCACCTTCGTCTGCTGAGCTATCTCGCTGGACCTACCAAATTCTTAGAGTAGTGGAGGCTACTCAGCGTCAGTGGGTCTAAGGGAAAATCTGAGTGGGAAGACAGAAACCTTCGCTGATTGTGGTTGAAATATCTTCCTTCTGTGGATCTCACTAGAACGTACATCTACGTGACTCAGTTACTCTTGTCTCATTGCTGGGACAAAATACCCGACACCCAAAATGAAGGCAGGAAAAGTGTGTTTAGCTCACAGTTATGGGAGGTTTTAGCACATACTCAGCTGGCTCCAAGGCAGAGTGGCACATGGCAGAGAGCAGCAGGTCACAGAGGTGGCAAAGAGCAAGAGCTCAAAGGCAGTGGAGGCAGCCAGGGCAGCCAGCTAGCCTCTTTACATTGTAATGAACAGTACCTGCCCCAGGGAGGGTGCAGCACCCACGTCCACAATAATCAATCAGAAACTCCAGAAGCTGCCCCAGGACTGCATGAGGCATTTGGGGACACCTGTACACAAACCATGGCACTATGGGAACTCATTCCTGGCCCTGTCCCAGAGTTTTGGACTGTGTCCCCAGCATCATCTTGAGGCTCTGTGTCTCGTGCTTCATAATCTTTATGGAGAGCACACTGACGAATGTCCATGAGATCTGTCTCAATAGTCCCACAAATGGCCCTTTCAGGTTTCCACCTAGTTCACGGTTTCCCAAAGCACCGCTTCAAATAAGTGTCAGTCCCTGATAAAGGTCTCAGTTACATGAAATGAAATGAAAAAGACAAGGGCTGTGGGATCCACATGTATCACAGAGTGGCCAGTTGTCCTTTCTTGACACTGTGATTTTTTTTCTTTTTTTTTTTGGCGGAACTGGGGATTGAACTCAGACCCTTGTGCTTGCCACAGAAGTACTTATTCCACTGAGCCATCTCCCCAGCACCCAGTTGTCCTTTCTTGACAGGGACTGTCATCTTTAATCAGTGATAGTCTTTCCTATCAATTTGGTGCCAACATATCATTCCTTATTTGAAAAATTGGTAGCAATGGAGAGGAACATGTCAAGCTTGCCATCTCTGCTCCTCCCCCCTATTCTGGCTCTCCCTGTGTGGATCCCTTGCAGCTCAGCTTGTGTGTGTGTGTGTGTGTGGGGGGCTAGAAATAGCATGAGTGTGAGTCTCTGGCTTCTCATGATCCTGGAGGCTGGAGGCTGGATGGGGGGTGGCAGCAGGGTCAGGCACTGGCAAGGCTGCTTTCTGGGCTGTGGGAGGCTGACTTCTTATTGCACCTCCCAGGGGAGAGAGGCTGAAGAGCCCACGGGGTCCCTTCCATGAGGCAATGAGCTCATCTCTGCTCTGGGGACCTTATCGCCTCCTAGAAGTGTCCCTACAAACCTCCATGCTGAGGTCAGGCTTCCCATACATGTATTTGAGGGGCCCATGCTTTGTGAGGCTTGTCTCAATGTTGTGTAGTGACAATCAAGTTTTGACGTGGGCTCTGGAGAAGACAAATCATCTTCATGATACAGTACCCTTTTCACTGCCTCTGCAGACACACTAAGGGTCCATGAGGACTCTGGCTCATTATGCCAGAGGCATAAATGTTATCTGTTTTTCTCCACTAATTACAATGTATACCAGGCCATGGGCTTGGTGGACACAGGGCATCTGCAGGGCTGGGGAAGAGGCTGGTCCTGTAGACCATGGGAGGGCACATTGCTGCTGTGCTTGACTCTTTCCTATTTCAAAAATCAGGGCTGGAGAGATGGCTCAGTGGAATAAGTGCTTCCCTGGCAAGTGCAAGGACCTGACCTCAGTCCCTGGTTCTACCAAAATAATATAATAAGATAAAATAAAATAAACTTCACCAAAAATCAAGTATGTGGGCCAGAGAGGTAGCTTGGTAGAATAGGAGCTTGCCTGGCAAGTGCAAGGTCCTGAGTTCAATCCCTGGTATGGTAAAAAATACAATATGTTACAATACAGAGCTGATACATGTTCCTTAGTGCCACTGTCATCCTTTAAAAATTGTTTTATGAGTCTATATTTGCTGCACATAATGATTGCATTCATTATGGGGAGTTGATACATGTGCATAACAATCTGAATTTAACTCTCATTCTTACCCCAAACTACGGGACTGTAAAATTAAATAAAAAAAGAAAACACTAAATGTAAAAGTACTCTTCTGCTCATTCTATACAATGACTATTTCAGGAAATCTTAGAAACTCACTTTCCATGTGTGTTCACATCCAGGAAGTCTTCAGTTACTCGCAAACCTCTCAGCCCAAGGGCCCAGGCCCCAGAATCATGGTAGTTTGTTCTCTGCCTGAGGCCATGGACAGGAGTGGCTGGGTAAGCACAGCTTGCATATTTTCAGGTAAGCTGATGAAGAAACTCATCTTGCCTGGTGGGGTTGAGAATGAACTTGACATACGACACAGTATCAGGAGAAAAGGGTAAACAACACTTTTACATAGGCTTACATGACTTGAAGATACTGTGGGAGTTGGCTCCTTGTGCTTGGACGGAGAGTAGTGAGTTGGGAAAACATGACAAGGGGAAGGCACTGCGGTGTGGCTAAGTGGGCAGAGAAGTGGCTGGGAAGCTGGGGTTGGGCAACAAGGTGGCATCATCTCGTGGACCTCAAGATTCCGCTCATGATGCTGAGATGTGCTGCTCCTTCTAACACCAAGTGGGCATCGCTTGCACAAGACTTATCTCTTGCTCTTAATAAACAGCATGCAGTTCAGAGTAAGTTTCCTGTACTTTCCAGACTTTAAGTCCTTCATTGAAAGAGCCAATTTGCTAGGATGGATTTTGGGATGACAGAGTATTAACTCGTTCAGAACAGATTAGCAATTCACTTAATTCCTGAAGCATGAAAGAATAAATTACTAAAATTTGGGTGAATCATTACCTATTATAACACCACAAGCAAACAAAATAGAAAAAGATGGATCACCTAATGATGCCAGTGGGTCTAGGCAATGCTGTCTGCCAGAAGAAAAAGAGGGGTCGCACTGCATTGCTGAAGAGTGGTTTCTCTTGTTATGTCTGAATTCCAGAATGGCTTGCACTCAACAGCTCTACTTCTGCTTTCTGTGCAGCTAGTTTATGTATTTTATGATGGCAACCATAAACAGCTTCCTATAAAAGTAGTGTTTACTGAGAAAAATGTTTCAAGCAATCAGACACACCACTTGACTCAAAGTTAGAGATTTGTATCTAGAGGTAAACATGGAAACCAGTCTCTACCCTAGTGCTATCTGTGTTGAGCCTGTGTGGCTCTGTCCTTCCAGCCCCCCCTCATGCAAAGCCTCTGTTCACATCTCGTTGAGCTGCAACTTATCTGTTTGATGTTTCTTTCCACTAAGCTGTTTTAAGTTTCTCAATACCACGAGGATACTTGTTTCAAAATTTTTGAAATAGTTTAAGACAAAATAATTTCTGTTTTACTGAACAGTGGCCAGGCAGATAAGAGAACTGCCATGTTCTTTGCCCCTCAGCTCTCATATTTTCAAATGTGAGACAAGTTTTCTTTTCCATTCACATCCCTTTGTCACTGTATGTTTCTGGACCACTGTATGGTGTGAACACTGGGATTGGAAGTGTTTCCTAAAGTCTCTTGTACTAAAAGCTGGGGCCCTAGTGGGTGGGGAGGTGGTGGAGCCTTCAGTGGGTGTGAGGCTGGGTAAGGAAGTTATAGCGCAGGGGGCTTGCCAAGGGGCTCCTGCCATGTAGGCCCTTTTCTCTTTTGGCTGCCTCTTGGGCACTATGAGGTGGGCGGCTTCTCTCCTCTTGGTGCTTTGCCTTGTCAGGCCAAGAAGCAATGGAGCCAACCAGCCACACACAGAAACCTCTGAAAAACAAGCTGAGCAAGCTTTTCCTTCTTTAAGTCGCCTCATCTCAGCAACAGAAAGTCAACCCACGGACGGGAAGCTGCAGGGAAGATGCCCCATGACCCCTAGGTATTCCTGCTGTATTTCCAGAAGGTAGGTATTCTCACATAAAAGCTGAGAACAGCTAACCAAAGAAATGTATCAGGGCTCCAGTGACTCCATTGAGAACTCAGCAAGGGTCTCCAATGTTCCATTTGGGTCTAGGCCGTATCCAAGGAGGGGACTGCATGTAGCAGAATTAGATGTACAGCCTCTGATCTGAGATGCGCCTGTCCTGCATCTGCTTTTCGTATGGCTGACAATCTGTAGGGTGACTACCACCTGGCCTGCCTGCTGCGTTCTTCAGGTGGGGTGTGAGCCATACACTGGATCCAAGATGCCAGTGACACGGCACCCCGTTGCCTGTGGGGTGCGTTCAGGAGCCAGGGTCCCGAGGCACCACTGCTGCAGCTCCCAGTCTCCAGCATCTGCTTGCACAGCTTTCTGCCAGGTTGTTCCAGTTTGAAGCTACCACTTGCCCTTTGTAAATTGATTAGGATTTTGGGTAAGTGTGGGGGCAGTTATTCTGATATTGTGTCTGTAACTTTATATGTTATGCAGTCTCTGTCTACTCACTTCCATGTGCAGGAACAGCTTCTTCTTCCTCCTCCTCTCTTCTTCTTCTTCTTCTTCTTCTTCTTCTTCTTCTTCTTCTTCTTCTTCTTCTTCTTCTTCTTCTTCTTCTTCTTCTTCTTCTTCTTCTTCTTCTTCTTCTTCTTCTTCTTCTTTCTTCTTTCTTCTTGTTCTTCTTCCTCCTCCTCCTTATTTTCCTCCTTCTCCTCCTTCTTGTCTTCCTCTTCTTCTCTTTCTCCTCCTCCTCCTTTCTCTCTGTCTCTCACCTCTTGCCTCTCGCTCTCTGTCTCTCTGTCTCTGTCTCTGTCATAGCTTCTGGGTTTTCTTAATAGACTGAATTAGAAAGTATATGTATGCATGTGAACATGCATGTATGTTTACACATGGTCATCTATCTATCATCTATCTATCTATCTATCTATCTATCTATCTATCTATCTATCTATCTAGTATAAAACCATGATTGCACATTCTACCTCTGATTTCAATTCACTGTCTCAAGCTTCTTCCTAGCTTTTCCTTCGCTCATGTTTTAAGCACCCTTTCTGGCAGTAAGAAAGGTAGCTCGCATTTGCCGAGTGAAAGCAATACCCCAAGCACGGCAGTCAACCCCTGGTGCCGCTGCCCAGTTTCCCTGCCCCACTGGCTCATGTTCTTGGCCAATAAACTTGGAGATTTGAGGGCCCCTTGGGGTCCAAAGCCCTTGCTGGCGCACACCTTCAGCCACCTGGCGGATGTTCCAGCGCTGGAAAGGGAAAGGGAAAAGAAACACTTTTTTTTTTAGCTTCCTATGATGTCATTAGCTTTATTTTTTCAATGTTACCAATTTAGCTAAATTACATTCAATTTCCATTTTGATATTTTTAGGCTAGAGTCTTGGATAGTATAAACAAATATACACATTTTCTGCTATAGATGATGCTTACGGTAGACAAGGGTAACAATATTTGGGAAAAAAATTCCAATTGACATCTTAGTTTATGAACTGTCTTAATTAAGAAGTAAAAACTAGGGCCGGGCGTGGTGGTGCATGCCTGTAATCCTAGCACTCAGGAGGCTGAGGCAGGAGGATTGTTATGAGTTCGAGACCAGCCTGAGCTACAAAGTGAGCTTAAGGCCAGCCTGAACTGCATAGGGAGACCCTGTCTCAAAAAGACAACAACAACAACAACAACAACAAAAAAAAAAAAAAAAAAAAAAAAAAAAAAAAAAAAAAAAAAAAAAAAAAAAAAAAAAAAAAAAAAAAAAAAAAAAAAAAAAAGAAAAAGAAGTAAAAACTAAAAAGGCATATGAAATATATATGATTATGATTCACGAAGTAGTTGATAAAAGGAAAAGAAGAAACAAGACTAAACAGATAAAGTGGTGTCAAGGAACAGGACTAACAAAAGTACATTTTATAAATTTCTTTGGAACAAGCCAGGGAGGCATCTGTGTGTCTTCTGTTCTTTCGGTCTGTGACTGGATCTTATTTCCACTTGTCAGTATAAGGTCCGGTCCTGCAAGATTATTAAATTCCCCATACCACAGTTTCCTTATTTGTGAAGGACTAAAAATAGCAAGAGCCTCATGGAATTATTGTGAGAGTTAAATAATCTATGCAGAGCTCTTAGCATTCAGTATGCATTACATTCCCGATATAATCTGGCTACTACTATTAGTTGAGGGAAGGTTATTTTTTCCAGGTTAAACAAAGCTAGAACAATCTAGAGGGTTATACATTTGACATCCTTCTGGACTTTCTCATTATCCTTTTTTCAACTAGACCACTAGCAAGTGCCACGCATAGTCACTTACCAAGCAACACTCCTGTCCTGGCATTGAGGAACAGCAACTGTGTGTAACTGATGGGCTGTTTAGTTTCCTATCAAGTAAGAGGGAACACACTGGAAAAAAAAATTCTCCAGGAATTCAGTGACCTGGAAAATTTTCTTGTCCATGTTGCCAGAAATAGCTGAAAGCTGATTTCCTCAGAAGCGAGACTATGGATTTGTACAAAGCTGGACAAGGACTTGGTGGAGACCTCATAGTCTGACTTCCTAATGCAACAGATCCACAACATAGAGCCTGAACAACTTTGTGCCCACCACTTACCCCATCGATGGAAGAAGCGGTGCAGTGGCTCAGGGTCTGAGAGGAGCCCATGAGGGAAAGACAGCTCAAATTTGGCGAAATGAATGCTGAGTACCTAAAGGAGGGAACTTGTTGGGTAGAGTTCCTTGTTAGCATGCTTGGCGGTGATGAATGAAGAAATCTGCTCACAATTTCAAACTGCTCCTAGTCTACTAGAGGACAGAGAATTTTGTTTTCCTATTTTTTATGAGGCAAGTTCTTATCATTCAGACATATAATTCAAATTTAAGCTTAAACATGATTCCTAGTGAGGATTCTTTCTGTCACCTTTCATGTGTTTGTGTGAAGCTCTTCTTTATAGATCTTACAATGTCAGTGCAGATCATAACTAGTTTTGAAATGTGGTTTGCATCATGCTGATTAAGCCCTTTTACTGCTTTTATCTTCTGACATGAGTTTCAGATAGTTTTGAAGAACAGTCCCGCTGAAAACAATATCGATATTTCTTAATAGCGAATCTGTCCTTTCCTGATTTACAGCTTGGACGTGCTAGCGACGCTAGTTATCGCACACCTTCAAACTTTGAGGATTACTGTGCTGGGGCTCCCTGCATGCTCAGATACAGCTGCCACCGGTGTTGGCAGCATGCAGACGTAATTATGCTTCAGGCAAACTGAATAAAATTGGGATGAAAACGTTCTCTCACATCTGAGGGCCTTGACAATGGAGACCCAGTTTTCCCAACTTAAGCCAGCTTTCCTCATGGGGTGCCCCTTGTCTCATGTTCTCTGACATCAGTGGGGAGCTTGCGGATGGGAAAGTCCAAAAATCAGTTTAGTTTGTGTGAAAAACACCTTCTTTGACTACACATATCCCCGAGATATTGATTCAATTTTAGGTAGAAGTAACTTACTCTCTTCTAAATATGTGTTTGTATCTCCTGCAGTTTCCCCTGTTTATACACCCCTGTCCACTCTCTCTACCAGCCTCCTTCTGGCACCGCCCCACATGAGAACAGAGGACAGAGGACACAGTACAGAGATGGACTGTGGTCACCAGGAGTAGCCGGAGGAGGTGGAATCACAGGAAGCTCATGGAGTCAGTGAGCTGGAGCCCACTCCTGTGCTCTTATTTCAACCAGCCGCAGCTACCTTGTGGACCACCTCAGAGCTTGACTGAAGATCACTCTGTGCAATCACCTCTTTTGTAAGGGAAAACTGCAATAACAGCAACAGTAGCAGCAGCAATAGCAATCCGTAGCAGTTGATATGCCTACTTTTTTGTTTACAAAGTAGTTTTACAAAATCACGTTTGATTTTTAGAAAATCCTGTGTAGAAGGCAGAAAAGGCACCATTATTATTTGAGAGGGTTAAATAGATTCTCAACTTAACCAAGGTCAATAATCACCTTTCTCCTCCAGACATTAATCTAAAACTTCCTACATGCCAGGTACAATACTAAGAGCTTTATATGTCTAGTTCTTTTCAGATAGAAAATTCCAAAACCCATAGATAAATGTAGCCACAGCGGGTGTCAGCTGCACTAGACCAACCTGCCCTCTAGTACTAAACCTCACATGTTCAAAAGCAACTCATCTATTTCATGTGAGCATTTATTGATGCATTTTATGATCTCATGCAGAGTTAGTAGAAAAAAATAGCGAGTAGTTGATGATATCTAAAGTTGCCCCTGTCCTTTGCATAAAACAACAATTTAGGCACTCTGTATGCAGATAACTCAGTTATGCAGAGATGTCTGAAATAATTTTGTAGTTTATTATATGAAGGATTGTCCGTCTTCTGGGAGTGGGTTATTTACATACACAGTGGAACTGATTTTACAGTTCACCAAATTTCCCACTGATTTTATAATGTTCTTTCTTTGGATCTTGGCATGTTAGACATTTATGACATATATAACCAATCTCTTCATACACATTTTGGGATTGTTTCCAAGTTCTCCAAATCTTTCATATAAAATGGCAAAGTATTTGCATATAATTTACACATACCCTCCTGTATACCTCAAACATTTCTAGATTACTTATAATACCTAACACAATATAAATGCTAGTCAAACTGTTGAACTATGTTGCTTAGGGCATAATGACATTTATGAGTACAAATGAAATACTTTTGAAATACTTTACTCTGTGTCTATTTATAGAACCTGTGGATAGGGAAGGAGATAAACTGTAGATTTAGAGCTAAGCATCAGCTCTAAATTTTTTTTTTTTTTTTTTTTTTGTATTCTAGGGGAAGGTCTACAGGGTGTTCGATTCACAGTGATCTGCCAGTTTATAGCCTCTTAAGAGCTGGGATCACGGCGCATGCCAGCATTCCCAGTCTCAGTTGCCAGACTCAGTGTGCCCTGGGGGCGGGGCTGGCACGGCAGCCCCGGGCATTGAACCCCCAACCCATCCCCTGTCCCTGCTTGCAGGTGGTTTAATCTGCTGAGCTATTTGGCTGACCATCTAAATGTTTAATTTAAACCCAAGAGCATTTTGTTCACTTACCTCAGAGTTGCCACATCTGCAGCTAACATGTCACCATGCTCCTAATCATGGACCTGTGAGAGACCTTGCCAATTGCCTGAAACATCTGTTTCCTTTAAAGCAGCATTCCAGGAAAACTGCAGCTTGCAGGCAGTCAATACTAAATCTATCACAGTTGGCACCTAAAAAGAAACCCAAACCTGAGAAGCTTAAAAGCTTGTAGCAAAAGTAATGTCTTTGTTAAGATGTTGGATTAATTTTTTTTTTTTTCTGTACTAGCCCTCAATTAAAACTCAGGACCTTGTGCTTGCTAAGCAGCTGCTGTGTCACTGAGCTATACCACTGGCTGAGATATTGTATTATAGTTTTACAAGATGTTACCCTTGGGGGAACTGGGTAACGGACACACAAAATGTTCACATGTGTATGAATCTATATTTCAAAATAAAGAGTTACCTTGTGACCCCAATACACACACAAACTTAAACAAATGTTTAAAAAATATTGTTATTATATGTGATGCTTAATTTTATTCTTAGATAATTTTTTTCCTTTACCATGCCCCTGCCACTAATATTTTGGGGGGAATTCCTTCTGTGTGCCACCCCTTAGTCTTCTCTCTTGCTTCGTTCAGATCTTTCATATCAACATTGAGGAGGTGGAGCCCCATGCCCTGTTCCATTGACATGGCCACCACCTGCTAACCCCGGGCATGCTGACACTAAAGCAGAATGATTTCACACGCAATCTGAAAAGCCCCAAATGTGTCTGACTACAAATAACTGAAGAACAGGACAAGAGAAGAATTCAAAAGAAACAAAAGCCACACAGAAGACAAAACCAGGTGATGATTACCCAAGGCAATTCCTAGCTAAAGGAATTAGAAAAAGCATCTACATTAGTAAGATCTTAACTCTGGTGTTTTTCTGAAGGATTTTTAAATATTTAAGTTTTGTTAAGTTTAGGCTTCATGGACAGCTCAAAGCCAAGTGAAACTATTGGTATGCAGAGAACTCAGAAAGTTGAACATAGGATGTCAGAAAGAACAAAGAAAAACACAATGAAATGATTCCTTTAGAATGGAGAAATGTATCTAAGTTCTGGAAATGTTTCTGAAAATATGTGAGCAGTTTTCATAGGAGGTAAAGACTATTAAAAAATGGGCAGTTACTCATAAGAGACACTAAACACAAATCTGGAAAATGCATATCAAGAAGATAATCAGTGCACTTCCTTTTTACTACAGTGGCTCTGAAAAGGAAAAATAAGTGTTCAGGAAGATGTGGAAGTTAGTCAGCAGCACATACCTGTAGTCCCAGAATTCTAAAACCTTCTGAAAAAGCCCTGTATCACTCTTAAGGTCCACTGAAGTGCCTTGTTTAGTTGTTCCATGGTTTTATTGCCAAAGAACTCAAAACAGAACAAAAAATCACTGGCAATTTTTGAGTGAAAGAAAGAAGAACTTAGAGGAGTTATGGAGACCAGCAGCCAGCAGGGCTCAGTGGCTCTATTCCACTTCAGAGGATTGCATCTGGGAGGAGCAGCACAGCCCAACAGCAAGCAGAGCCCAGTGGGTTCACTTTGATGGGGCACAACTGAAAGGGGCCAGCCACAGCAGTCAGATGCTATCCATGCCTAGATCTAGTCAGCTGAAGTGTACTGCTAGGCCCTGTGAGGCCCAGACCATGGCCCAGACCTATGGGAGCATCCTTGTGGCACAGAGGTGGCAACAGGTAACTAGGATGAGCTAGTCTGTGTGGAAGATTACACATACCTGAAGGGAAGTTACCAATAGAACTCAGGGGAATTAATTTAAGTAAAAATTGAGAACTTAAGAACTGCTTTGTTATATAGCTAGAATGTTTGCTCATATTGTCTAAAATACAAATTCATTAGTTACAAAAGTTTGTTCATTTCTAAATTTCACTAGCTGTTATTAGTATTGCTAATTATACTACTATAAATAGGATACCATATCTGCCTTAACTACATGTTCTCCCTTGAATAATATTGGGGTATGGTTGGGTAAGAACTTCATCAAAGCCCTATGCTAAAGAACAGAGGACAGTACCAAACAGAAACCAATATCTCACCCTCAATCAAGAGAGAAAGCAAAAATCTGGGACACACAAAACAAGAATCTCTGATACTGAAGAGACACCAATAGAAGAGGCTTTCCATAGAGAGGCTCTGACTGCAGAGATACAGCTACTTACTATTAAACTTTCATAAAATGTATTGAAGAAATCAAAACAAAGAGTTCTTTTTGAAATAGAAAATGACAAAAAGGAGCATAATGCATTCTCAGGCCTGAGTCAACCCAGAAAAAACCCAGGAGACATCAGCATAGAAGAAATTAGAAGCCACACACCAGAAATATCTGAAATAATAACAATTGAAGTAAAGAAACAATTGCACGCGGGTTTAGAGGAAATCAGATTAGAAATAATCTCACAGGTTTAAAAAAAAAACGACAACTACAATGAAAGAATTACTAAGCATTTGTGAAGAATACACTAATAAAAAAAAAAGAGGAAAATAGAAAAATGATGGAAACCTTGAATGAGGAATATAGGAAAGAAATAGAATGCATGAAGCAGATTCAAAGAGATACACAAGAAGTTAAAAACTTTATTAAAAGTTGGCAAAATCATTGGAATGAAAGTGAAAATAGAGATGCAGATATTGAAACACTGTTGCAGCTAGTGAAAAGCTGAGGAAAGATCTCTTAAAAACAATTAGGATCCAGGAAATAATAATTCAACAGCTGTAAGATGATGCAAAGATGAACAATGTAAGACTAATAGGCATCACTGAGGAAGAAGGAGCCAGCACAAATAATATAAAAAGAATAGGGGCAGAAATAATAGTAGAAACTTCCCCAAATATGGAGAAATAATCTGGCATTCAGGTAACTGAAGCATATAGAACTCCAAATAATAACAATCCAATTAAGATTACTCCCAAACATGTAAAAAGCAAGATCTCAGAAATTTAGCACAATAACAACATGTTAGAAGCTTCTAGAGAAAAGAAACATCACATTTGAGGGAAAACCTATCAGATAACAGCAGATTTCTCTTCACAAACCATCAAGTCAAGAAGAGCATGGAGCAAAGTATTTTAAATCCTATATGAAAACAAATTCCAACCCAGACTGATATACCCTGAAACATTCTCTTTCAAATTTAATGAAAAAATAAAAACACTTTTATGACAAAGAACAAAAGACACTCATGAGAAGCAAACCAAACCTACACAGAGTACTGAAAGATCTTCTATAAAGGGATCAAAATGACCGCAGTTCTAAGAATGATGATGGAAAGAACCAAACAAACAGGGCAAACAACTAAACATAGGAGAAAAGTAGGGAACCAACAAGTAAATAACATGAGAAACATAACTCAATCCATATCATTTATAATAACCAATGTAAATGGACTCAATTCACCAGTTAAAAAAATAAGTTAGCAAGTGGCTTAAGAAACAAAATCCAACAATATGCTGTATACAAGAAACACATTTCTCCCATAAAGAAATTCAAAGGCTCAAGGTCAAACAAGGGAGAATAATACTACATGCTACAGGACCCCAGAAAAAAGCAGGTGTAGCTATTCTATTCACAGACAATCTGAAATTCAAACCAAGAATAATCAAATAAGATAAAGAAGGCCACTATACTCTTGGTAGGGGAAAAATCCAACAGGAAGAAAAAACAGTCGTAAATATGTATGCAACGAACATAAGATTACCCAACTGTATAAGAAAATTTTAATGGGCATGAAAAACCTAATAACCAATATCACAATCTTAAGAGGGGAACTTAGCACCACCTTATCTCAAAAAGATGGGTAAAACAGACAAAAAATTAGTAAAGAAATTTAATTCAAACCTTCGAATAAATGGACTTAGTGGACATGTGCTGAATGTTTCACCCAATAACATTTGAATAAACAGTCTTTTCAACTGCACATGGGATGTTTTAGACCACATACTAGTCCATAGATCATCCTTGAGTATATGCAAGAAAACAGAAATTATCTCATGCATATTATTTGACCAAAGTGCAATGAAACTGGAAATTAACAGAAGAAACCACAAAAGCTCCATAAATATATGGAAATTAAATAGCACCCTCCTCTACAGCCAATGGCTTACAGATAAAATTAAATAAGAAATTAATATCTATAATACAATGAAAATTTAAGCACAATTTACCAGAAATTGTGGGATGCAATGAAAGCAGGTCTAAAAGAAAATTTATAGCAGTGAACTCACACATTAGGAAAACAGAACTAGGACATATAAATACCCTAATGCTGCACCTCAAGCTTCTAGAAAAAGAAGAGCAAATCAAGCCCAAAGCCCAAAGATGGGAGGAAATCATAAAGATTAAAGCAGAAATTAATGCAATTGGACAGAGAAAGTGGTACAAAGAATTAATGAATCAAAAAGATGGTTCTTTGAAAAATTAAACAAAATTAATAAACCCCTATCCAACCACCTCAAAAAGAAGGGGAAAGAAAAAAATTATTCAAGCAATAAGAAATGAAAAGGGTGAAATTACTACAGATCCTGTGAAAATTCAGAAGATAATCAGTAGCTATTTTGAAAATCTTTACTCACAGAGAATTTAAGACACAGAAGCAATGGACAGATTCCTGGACAGGTACAAAGTACCAAAACTAAATAAAAAAGATATAGAAACTCTAAATAACCCAATATCAGCCAATAAAATTGAAAATTTAATCAAAAGCTTACCAACAAAGAAAAGCCCAAGTCCTGATGGATTCACAACTGAATTCTAAAGGAAATTTAGAGAAGATTTAATCCCAATACTCTTCAAACTCTTCAATGAAATTATAATGCATATGGGGGATTTCAGAAAAGGAGTTCCATGCTCCTGGATAGGAAGAACCAACATTGTTAAGATGGCCATACTCCCAAAATTGCTGTACAGATTTAATGCAATGCCTATTAAACTGCCACCAACATACCTCCCAGACCTAGAGAAATTGTTCCCAAAATTTATTTGGAACCATAAAAGACCTAGAATAGCAAAGCCAATCCTGGCCAACAAAGACAAGGCAGGAGGTATTACAATTCTTGACTTCAAATTATACTACAAAGCTACTGATAAAATCAGCATGGCATTGGCAATGAAATAGATTTGAGGATCTATGGAATAGATTAGAAGATGCAGAGGCATCTATGAACACACGGAGCCATCTGATCATAGACAAGGTGGCCAAACACACTTCCTGGAAGAAAGATAGCCTCTTTAAGAAATGGCTTTCTACATGCCGAAAACAAAAACTTGACCCAGGTCTATCACCATGCACTAAGCTAAAGTCAAAATGGATTAAAGATATAAACATTAAAACAGAAACACCAAATCTCCTGGAAGAGAAAGTAGGAGGAACTCTTGAAGACATAGGGGTAGGTAAAGAGTTCAGGAACAAAAACTAAATTGCATGGGTAATACTTGAAAGAATTAACAACTAGTACCACCTTCTACTGAGAAGTTTTTGCAAGTCTAAAGAAATTACCAACAAAGTGAAAAGACAGCTCACAAATGTTGAAAACATCTTAACAAACAAGCCATCAGACAAAGGTCTGCTCTCTAGAATTTACAAAGAAATAAAAAAATACATCAGTGCCATAAATTTAAAGACCAAATCCAGAAATGGGCATTGGAAATGAACACACATTCATCAGAGGATGAAATTAAAGAAGTGAATAAATGTATGAAAAAAATGCTTGGTATCACTAGCCATCTGTGAAATGCAAATTAAAACAACACTGAGATACCATCTCACTCCAGAAAGAATGACTATCATAAAGAAATCTATAAACAACAAATATTGGAGAGCATGTGGAGAACAGGGAACACTTCTCCACTGCTGATGGAAATATAGACTGGTGCAATCATTGTGGAGGTCAGTGTGGAGACTCCTCACAAACCTAGGATTGGAAATCCCATTCAAGCCAGCTCTCCCACTACAGGGAATTTTCCCAGAGGAACTGAAAACATCGTATCATAGTGATATATGTGTACCTATGTTTATAGCAGTACAATTTGTGATAACCAAATCTTGGAAACAATTAAGATACCTGTCACATGAGGAATGGTTGAAAAAGATTTTGTATTTTTATACAATGGAGTATTACTCAGCTTCAAATAATGATAAACTTGAAGCATTTATATTGAAGTGGATGCCACTTGAACATATACACATATGTTCAAACCAGATACACATGTACAAATATCGTATAGTCTCCCTAGTATAAGAAATCAAAAGAAGAAATACAAGTAGAAAGGTATAACAACAACTAAAAAGAATTCAGACAGTTGGGGTAAACTGAACTAATATGTTGCAGGGTAATAATCAGCTTCTCTTGTGGATGGTTAGCAACCTAAGTTTGTAGATCAAAAATTGGAGAAATGGAAGGGCTGCAAGGTCAGCCAACATTTTGGCCCTACCCTTTCAGGGTCAGTGAAGACTCAGGACATAGGAAAACCTGCACTGTAACATCATGGAACTCAGTTGTGCCCCAAATTTTCTGATCAAGAAGATCATGGAGCCACAGAGGAATGTGACCCACGATCTGTAATGTTCCTGAGGTGAGTCACATGGAGAGAAAACATTCTCTCAGGCTTTCACAGAGAGCAAATTGATCAAGCAATGGCCATGACTCATCTACAAGGCTGACACTGTAAAATGATCTACAAAGTGCGATATGGGGTTGCAGCTAAAATCCTGAGGGTATGTGTCTGACTTTGTCAGATACAAAATTTACATTTCTGCGTATGAATTTTCCCATAACCAATATGTATTAGCTTTCTGTATTTCATTTGATCATTCTTGTTTGAAGTTGAGACTGTCTGAAAACAGATTTGCTACCCCTGCTTTTATCTTATGTGCTTGGTCATGTAGTATTGTTTTCCATCCTTTGATTTTCAGCCTATGAATTTCTTTATAAGTTAAATGTGTTTCTTGTATACAGCATATTGTAGAGTTTTGTTTCCTAATTCACTCTGTCACTCTGTGTCTCTTAATTGGAGAATTGAGTCCATTTACATTGAGCTATGTTGACTTATGATTGTCATGTTATTTATTTGCTGTTGTTTACTCCTTTTTGTCTTGTGTTTAATTGTTTGCTGTATTTAGTGGGTTCCTTCTGTTCTCATTTGTGAAGTTTTAGTCATTTTGGTCCCTCTCTAGAATATATTTCAGTAACCTGTGTAAGGATGGGCTTGTCATCATGAAATTCTTTAGTTGTTCTTTGTCATGGAAGCATTTCACTTCTCCATTAAACTTGAAAGATAGTTTTGCAGGGTATAGTAGTCTGGGCTGGAAGTTGTTTTCATAGAGAACTTGAAGTACTCTGCTCCATGCTCTCGTTGCCTTCCTGGTTTGTGAAGAGAGGTTGGCTGTCATTCTGATGGGTTTTCCTTCAAATGTGATCTGCTTCTTTTCTCTAATGGCTTTCAGTACATTATTCTTGTTTTTGATTTCTGGGATATTGACTATTACATGTCTCGTTGTGTTGTTACTTGGGTTGAAGTTATTTGGCGTTCTGCCTGCTTCAGTTACCTGAATGCTAGATTGCTTCCTCATATTTGGGAACTTTTCTGCTATTACTTGTACACATATTCTTTTTATATCATTTGTGTTGACTCTTCTCATTGATGCCTGTTAATCTCACATTTTTCATTTTTCAATCATCTTGCAGGTGATGGATTATTTTTTCCTGTATCCTAGTTGTTTTTAAGAGATCCTTTCTCACCTTTTCCCTAGCTGCACCAGTGTCTTCAAGATCTGAAACTCTGTCTTCACTTTGACTCAAACGGTTTTGTAGACTAATGATTGAGATTTTAAGTTCTTCTTTATCTCTTTGAGTCCACTCCATGAGATCTATTTCTTTCCTGTATTGCTCATTCAAAGAATCTGTCATATTTCTAATGTTTTCTTTTTTTATCAATGTCTTCTTTAGAGGTAGCTATTAATTCTTTTACTGCAGAATATTTTTCAAATTGGGTTTCCTCCATGTATTTCCATATTTGATTCTCTACTTGATATGATTTCAAAGATTTCCTTTTTTAGTTCAGAAATTATTTCTGCTCTGAGTTCCTCTTTACCTTTCTGTTGTTGTTTCTTTGCTTGTGATGCTGTTAATTCATACATTTCAGCTGAACTAGTGTTCTGTGCACTTGTTCTGGTGAACATTGCGCTTCCCCCATACATTTCTGGATTTGATTCATGACTTCAGATGCTATGCATTCAAAAATTTCTTTTTTTATTTCAGGCATTAATTCTGGTCTGAGTTCCTCTATATCTTTCTGCTGTTATTATTATTATTATTATTATTATTATTATTATTATTATTATTATTATTTTTTTTTTTTTTTTGCTTCCATCTCTATTAATTCATTGATTTCAGCTGAGGTAGTGTCCTCTGCACTTATCATGGCTGGACTCGAGGCCTGAGATTGCATTTTGCTACTTGTCTTTGTCATTTTGTATAGCACTGACCTCTGATCTTTGGTGTAGGGCTTTGCTGCAGCTATAACCTTAGCATGTAATGAGATTTTGGTGCTTATCTATTATTATGTTTGATTTTATCCAGTTGTGCCTGGCCTGGATCTAGCTGTTGCGCTCAGCTCCTTTTTGCTGCAGCCCTTCTGGCACAACTGTAAGCCTGTGGTTCCCCTTTGTTGTGCCCCTGGCCCAGGGCTCCCACACACTCACTGGGCTGTGCTGGGCTGGATTGGGGGTGGAAGAGTGACAAAAATTTTCACGTGCTCTGCAGGCTTGGGGAGCGGGCTGGGTTGGATGGGGTCAGGTCTAAGATTGTCTCAGAAGTTCTCACTGGCTCAGAGCTCTTGGCATCATGGGCTCTGGAGGAAAGCCGAAGTTCTCCCACATACTCACCGGGCCAGTCTGGGGTGGCTTGAGGCCGAGAGAGTCTCAGGAGTTCTCACTTGTTCCATGAGCCTGGCGGTAGGGGCTCTGGGGTGTTGTAGGGCCGCAGAAGCACAGTAGAGAGTGTCATTCATGTGGGTGCCTGAGTTCTGCTCTCTGGATCTCTCACTGGCTGCAGGGCGAACCCTGAAATTCTCCCACACACTCACTGGGCTGGGCTGGGGTGGATTGGGACCAAGAAAGTCTCAGAAGTTGTCACTCGCTTAGCGGGCTTGGGGACGTGGGCTCTGGGGAGTTGCAGGGCTAGCGGGGGACACAGTAGAGAGTCTTATTCATGGACATGCCTGAGTTTTGCTCTCTGGATTTAAACATTAAAACAGAAACACTAAATCTCCTGGGAGAGAATTTAAGTGGTAATCTTGAAGATATAGGAGTAGGCAGACAACTCATGAATAAAAACCGAACAGCATGGGAAATACTGCAAAGAGTCAACAACTGGGATTTCATCTTATTGAGAAATTTCTGCACATCAACAGAAATCACCAATGCAGTGAAAAAACAATCTAAAAATTGGGGGAAAAATAACAATCACTCATCAAAGGTGTTTCTAGAATATATAAAGAACCAAAAAAGTTAGCCCCCAAGAATTTAAAGACCTAATCCAAAAATGGGCATCTGAGATAAATACATGCTTCTCAGGAGAATTATAAGCAGCAAATCAATACATCAAAAAATGTTCTATAACACTGCCAATTCAAGAAATGAAAATAAAAATAACATGGAGATACCATCTTGCTCCAGAAAGAATGCCTATCATAAAGAAATCAACTAATAACAAATGCTGGAGAGGCTGTGGAGAAAAGCAAACCATTCTCCACTGCTGGTGGGAACATAGACTGGTACAACCACCATGGAAATCAGTGTGGAGACACCTCCAAAAACTAGGCCTGCAAATTCCATTTAAACCAGCTATTACCCTTCTGGGTATTTTCACCAAAGAGCTGAAATAGCATAGTGATATATATGCACCTATGTTTATTTAGAACAATTTGTCATGCCATATCTTGGAAGCAACCAAAATGTCCTTCCCCTGAGGAATGGATAAAAAAGATGTGGTATTTTTATACAGTGGAGTATTACTCCACTATAAAGAAAGATTCAAAACTTTTGTAAGTATGTGCATGCAACTCGGAACTATGCTCCTAAGTGAAATAAATCACACCCACATGTGTAAATATCATATTGGCTCCCTAGTATAAGAACCTGAAAGAAGAAACAAAACCTGAAAAGTCTAATAAATATAGTAAAGTGGAGAGAAACTGAATTTAAGGATTAAACAATGAAGATGAGAGAAATGAGAAAAGATAGGAAAAAAGGAAGGGGGAAAACATGCAAGTATGTATACAGGATGTCTGAGATGATTGTATTATGAATTTTCATCACTTTTTAAAAAAATGACAGTTAACATGTAGAATTTTCACCCTGACTAACTCTGCATGCTGCTATCTGTGATCTGTGAAACATCACTGAGAACAGCCATGTGTAATACTAAACCACTCTTGAGCACCTTTTGGTCTTCTAAATGTATATCATTTTTAATGTCTTATCAATTATTATATTCTCATTAAAATACATTTTTTAAAGAAAAATAAAAAAAGACAAAAAATGTAAGGTTTCTTGAAGGTAAGCTGCAGTATTCAATTATTTGCCCAGTCTTGCATAGCTGTATCTGTTAATCTGAGCAACAGATTGGCCACAAAAATAGATAATAGCACAACCATGGCTAGCTCTTCTTATTTTGAAAACTTACAGTGCGTGTATTGTTTCATGTTACCCTGTTTCTGTCTCTGTTGCTGTTTTTTGCTTTTACTTCACTCTTCAAAATAAAATAAAATGAAATTAAAAAAAGGAAAAGAAGAACTTAGTGAATAATTAAAATATCAAAAAGAAAGGGGAAAACTTTAGGCAACTTAATTTTGATGTGGATAGAAGTTTATCTTGAAGTAGCATCCTTGGTGTGCCAGGTTCTCCTCCATGGACAGAAAAAGAAAAAGCTTTGAAGACTACATCAGAGACAAATACATCACAGCCAGAGTTGACTAAGGACACTTTTGAGAGCAATTAAATTTGCAATATACAATTAATTGAGTCAAAGACATGGATGTGAAAGCTTATGGAAGGTGCTGGGGTTGTCAGTCCTGAAAACTTAAGTCCTATTTTTTTGTTTCTTCAACGGGGTATAGCTAAGAAGCTCATCTAAGAATCTGGCCATAAAAGACCTTTAAAAACTTCTCCAAATACTGATTCTCTGACAGCAATGCAACACTCATCTCTGTCAAAACAAAACAAAAAAGGAGGATATAAATAAAGCCCCATTTTGTAGTGAAAAAACTATGTATATACAAGATAGTTAGGATAGATATACAGCTTCTTTCTTTTAGTTCAATTAGAAGAAAGGTTTGTGCCAATATTGTTTAGATAAGATATCATGTCTACATCTTCTCCTCTGAATAGCTACTATGAACACAATGTACAATGTATTAATTATTGTAACTGTCCTACTAACCTGTTTTGAAACTGTTTCATTGCTATTTTTATCTTTTTCTCATTGAAATGAATAAAAAATTAAAAAGATAAATCAAAATCAGGCTCCCAATAAACATATGGAAAGAAAGTGATGGATTTTTATTGTACTAAAAAGCCACTTTTTAAGATTGTAAAAATGAAACATTCGAAATAAGCAACAACGGGCTTATATTCAGGAAGTATTTTTAAAATTAGACTATTTAATTTGAAGAGTCAAGTATTCCTCTAAAATATGACAAACAAATATTCGAAGGAAATTTTCCAAAAGATTGATACATTTGAAAAATTTATCATCCTTTCAGAAAATATATAACACAACGTAATACCACTACTCAATGGAATAAAAGCTAAACTAACCAGACCGACAGAACTCTGTTTGTGTTCTGGGTTTGTGTTTGACATCACAGCTCTCACGGGGCAGAGTTGTGGGCCACAGGGAACATACCCCTTGGCAGTTATCTCCTGCTTGCCGACCATTCTCCCATTGAATACCCCATCCAAATGCCCTGGAATCTATTTTGCCAAGTGCTTGAGTCACCTGAAGTAATATGACAAGATCTGTGGGTTCCTAGCAGGACCTAAGAAATGGACAGCATACAGGGGACTATGGCCAGAAATTCAGTGTGTACACATTCTATTCCTTGTAAATTCACCCTTTCTCTACTCTTTGTAGGTTCACCAAGTTTTCTTCACTGATTAAATTCTATCAGATTTATATTAAAAGAAAAGAATCTGGCCAAATGTAGAATCTGAGACAATGGAGACAGAATTTTGCAGAATGAAACATGGTGCCTAGTAACTGCAGGAAAGCCAGAGGAACGACACCAACCAGTGGTGTGGATATTGAAGACTGCCAGGCCCCCAATTCCATAGCCTCAGAATTCACAACATAAAATACTTCTGAACATCCTTCTGAGGAAGTCATCTACTAATATAAAATGCTTGTAAGAGCCAGCTTTCAGATTCAAAAACCATTTGACAAAAAAGAGAAGCATTTGTGAATTTCCCTAATAAAGAATACTTAGGAAAAAAAAAGATTAAGGAGGCATTCATTGTCTTGGTTAGTATCAGTTATTTAAATTCATAGTAACATGTAAAACCTGTAGTATGATTCTTCCTGTGAACTTAAGGCTTTTAATCCCTGTGTCCCCTCCAACTTCCTGACCATATTCCTGTGAGAGGGAATATAGACCCTATAAAATTGAACCCTCTCATTTTCTGAACTGATGAGTGGTTTGTTGTTTGAGGAGAGTCAAAGGCTGTGTCTATAATGGGCAAATGGAGGCAAGTTACCACTGATTTACATTTGGCTTAAAACCTTCTCTAAGTGGGTGTGTTGGGTGGTGGGAGTGGTGAAGTTGTCCACATATCATTTACGTTGGCATTCCTCCGTGAGAGGAGCTGGGTACCCTGGCATTTGCACTCATTTCCTGGTGAAATTATGATGTACCCACCAGGAGCACCTGTATCGTTCAGACATGAGCTTCCATGGGTAAAGGTATATCAGGGGTCCTATTTCCTGGACCACCATGGGGTTACTTTTGGGTTCCAGATATGTCACAGGTCTGCCATTGCTTATGGCAGCTTCTGATGACTTTTAGCACTGATTTAGCCTTCTGTGTGTCAGGAGCTGGTTTAATTATGTGCATTGATTTATTGAATACTCATAGCAGCTCTGTGAGGAGAGTATGTGCCATGTTATTTCATATCAGCCTACAGCCTGGGAAGGCTGGCCGGCAGCTTTTGTTTAATTCTTAAATGGTTGGAGGAGACTTGAATTATCAAAGATGATAAAAAAAGAGGGTAGTAGAGGTGAGGGACACACACACACACACACACAAAGTTATGGAGCGTTATAATGTGCAAATCAAATCTGTGCTTCACTGGCCTTCATCATCATTTTCAGGCAAATACTGACAAGTTTAAATTCTAGAATTTTCTATGCTTGGCTTCTTTTATTCCAAAAGACAATTAAAACTGGGTCTCAGATGTGAACCCATTTTGTCATCACAGGTCGACTTGGCTTCCAAATGGAAGGTTTTTCAGTTCTTCCTATTGGGAGGAGGTTCTCAAAATCAGTGCACATAGCATATCAAGGGAGCAGTTTAGAATGTAGGTTCCTGGACTCCACCAAGGTAAATTCTGATTTAATAGGCCTGTGGCTATTCCCTGAATCTACATTTTATAAATACTTTAATACTTAGAATTAAGGCAATTCAAGTAAACATTATTGAGCATCTCCCTTCTAAAAGTTCTAATTCTAGGTATAATATACGCAAAATAACCCACATTTGGGGCCTGCAGTCTGCCTCCATATTAACCTCTATATGTAGGATGGCCTTGAAAATAACCTCAAGTACCTATTCTAAAGTCAAAAAAATTGTATTTATGATAACTCTGAATGAAGAGCTGCATGGTGCTACAGAGCTCTGAATGTCTTCAGTCATACCTACAACAGAAACCCTGGCATGCTGGATAGAGGTGGAGCTTGTCATATGGGCCCCCAGCCTTCCTTCCTGTGGCAGAGATTCTCATTGCTACCCTGTACTCTGGTGCCACTTCACTTTCCAAGCTGCCTTTGGAGTTGGTGCATGACTGGATTCAGACCACTGGAATGTGACCAAATTTGTATGCACTTGTGAGTTGGACTTATGAAACACTCAGAACTGTGTTTTACAGGTGATGTCTTCTCTCCTGATCTTGTAGGCAGATGATGTCAGCATGACCATGAAGCTACACAATAGTGAAAGAAGACAGAACCATCCTGGGTACCTAATTCATGGCCCAGAGGACAGAGACTTGGCTTGCATTGCAGTGATGGGGTCAAAAATAAACCTGTATTGTAATAAGCTATGAAATGTGGGGCTCGTTTATTTCGACTGCATACTCTGTATTGTGTTAAGATCAAAATTACATTTTTAACAATTAATGAATACTTGTGATAGAACTTCTTCCTGTCCAGTACCTAAAAAAATAGGTTAACTATACCTGACCCCTCATTGAGTTCGTATGTGAGAGGACTGAACCTGAACAATCCTGCCATTGCCCCTTCAAACTAATAGTCCACACAGATTCATTCTAACCAAATACAGTACTTGCTAAAACGTACAAAATGTCAGTCTTACTGAGCATGCATAGAATAGCTGCACAATTTTCATTGTGTAGCATTCTGTCCCTGTTGCCTCAAACCTGGTTACATGCCAGTGCTTCTCTTTCCTCTTCACTTATAGATGATGAACTCCTCAAATACCAGAGAGAGAAATGGCATCCCCGGATCCCATGACTCTTACACTCTTAGCTGCTATATATTCTACAGGAAAATGGACAGTAACATGGCATCTAAAACAATAAAAAATAATAAAAATCTACAAATCTATTGCTACCATTGTTCAAATTTCTTAAGAAGGTAGTCTTTAAACTTGGCCTACTCTCTTTCCTATAAACTTCATGCAATATGGGGAAATTATTTTCTTTCTATGTGTGCTGGAGTAGCTTAGTGTTTCTCACTTGTCAGTCATGGCATATAAGTGGCTGAAGAAACCAAATAGAAAAAGAGACATAATAGAAATTATGAAAGTGTGTCACATAGAATAAATACATTATGTTTCATGAGTATTATTTCTAACACATGGAGTTAATTCTCATCAAAGTCATCATGTTCCATAAAGGAACTTTGAACACTAGATTTGTGAACACTGACTCACTGTAGAGGAAACACAAGGTGAAATTCCTGCAAGGCCTTGGTTATATCATCTCCATCAACTGATCAACACATAACCTTGTTTCATGTGCTTTTGTTTGAATATGCTTTACTTAGTATACAAGGATGAAGATGATTCATTAACATTAGATCCACACTAACAGAAAACAGCACTATAACATACCTGAGTGCATATTATCCAGCACAATTACTTCTCCATGAGGCTTATCATGACATTCTTTGCTTCTATAACTAAACAGCACACTTCAACTCTGCTTGGGAACTCTTTCAGGCAGAGGACTCACCAAGAAAAAGTCCCAAATGCATAAAAGTAACACTTAATAGACTGTAAAAAGGGCTCTTGCCTACTGACAGAGAACTGAAATGAGCAGGTCAAGTGTTACCTTTTTGATCTCAGTTGGGAAGGGCCATAAAAGACAGCTCGAGTTCCTTGCAATCCTGTGTGTGAGTATATTTCTGCATAATTGCAACATCTCCACGAAAATTTGGGTGTTCCAAGAAAATGTTAGCAAATAGACAAATTAGAAAATGTACACAATTTGTGGATAATAAAGATGACCTATGTAAATAAGTGCCTATAGATATCATATTATGATACAAAATGCATTTTTATTATCTAAAAAACTTATTATTTTCTTTTTTTTTTTTGATATAGGGTCTCACCACATAGTTCAGACTCTTAGTGATCCTCTGGTCTCAATCTCCCTTACTTACAGATATGTGCCACCGCACCCAGTTTTGGGCCAGTAAGTCATGCTTAGACTGCCTAGCTATCAACCCAGCAGCCCTAAAGTGCATTCTAATATTTACAAAAATCTTTTTATTTATTTATTTGGTGCAGGGTCTTGCTATGCAACTCAGACTTGTAGTGACCCTCCTGTCTCAGCCCCTCCAGCACTAGGAGTGCAGACATGCACCACCACACCCAGTTTTGATGGCTAGCACAGCGCAGGGCTGACATGACATGTGGTGCTGGAGATTGAACCCAGGGCCTTGCACTTGGTAGGAAGGCAAGTGCAAGAGCTATCTCCTAGGCCCTAAAGTGGATTTCTTACTGTAGCGTATGACTTAAAAAGGAAGCTGGAAAAACACTGCTGTACTGTTCTCATTTTTTCGAGCTTTCTAAATAATTCATTATGTGCTTTCTGCAGTAGCAATACTGTAGCTAATGAGGCTGATCCAAGACACAAGTGTTGCTAATTAAAATTTAGTGTGCGCTAGCCTCTCCCACCAGGTGTGTACGATAGTAAACTCATTGTTTCTTAATCTTGGAAAAAATAATTGTTCTAATTGCTACAGGTCATGGCTTATGCTTAAATAATAGTTATTTTTCTGAGGTAAAGTTAAACCATGAAATTACATAGCCATTTCTTTTTGTTTCCCTGATTATTTAGTTCTCCTTAGTTACTTATTTTGTGGAATTCACCTATAAAATGTCTTGATGTAACAGCATATGTTCCACATGCATTGTGAAGTAGCTTATGCAATAGGACAACCCATTCTTCTGCCTCTTCTCTTGCCTATTGAGAAGGCATTAGTGAATAAGCAACACTCACTGTTTGCCTTATAAGTGGGTATGCAGGACACGTACTTGCATAAAGCAAGCAACTCAAAGGATGGCTCTTCAAATTTGGCTTGTTGGAGCACATAGTACCATGTTTCATGGCGTAACATGCTGCATTGTTCTTCAGAATTATGTCTCTTCATACCTGGCTTTTAAACTTGCCCTGACAAGAGCGTTGTTGCCAATGTCATTCACTTCTTTCTCCTCACAGAACTTGATGGTTCTATTTGTTTCCATTCTGGTTGTTTAATACATCAATTTAAGAGTCAAATTCTTTGAGGGATGAGAATATTTCACAATGTTGTCATGACAAATTCTGTGATAATTACCAGTTTAAGCTGGATTTCCTTTCATGAGTAATGCTGCTGATTTAAGACTTAAAATGAGAACTGTTCTGCAACTTTTTGCACTCAACACTTTACCTGAAGACTGAAATATTTCAAAAAAAGCTCTGTTCTTTCAATTTGTATAATTCTATTGTCAGAGATATTGATAATCATGATCATTAATTAAGTAGGATTCACTCAATGAATTATTTGTAAAGTCCACAAAACTTTTGGGAGACCTCAGAATTAGGGTGTGGCTTATGTGCATCCAGTAAACTGAGGATTCTCTTAAATGTCTTTGTTCTCGAGAGCCGATGGACTACTGAATGGAACAAAATGGAAGGTGGATGACAATAAATTCACAAAAATATTTAAATGGCTCAGTTAGAAAAGTACAAAGGTTTAATTAAAAAACACAGGTTAATGGCAATGACTTCAGTGTCAACAGAAAGCCCGTGAAAAGCTGCCCGGACTGCATTCTTTGTGTTTTGTCTTAACTTGAATAAAAATTGTCTGTAGTTTCATGAAAATATCTGCCAACATTTGCACCCTTATTATCACCATCAGAAGCATATTTCCCCACAATTCTAACTCAACAAAAGGCTCTGGAAATTTTGGTTTTATTTCTTAACTGTCACCCGGAATAGATTTCATCCACACAGCTCTTTTTCGCAAGTAAAACATTGCACAAGCTAATGCTCCAGGAAGTTCACACTATGTCTACTTACATCTTTAGCTATCTCATGAAAAGCTAAGGCTGCATATTGAATATAGACCTGTGATAGTAAATGGAGCTATTATTTTGAAATTATTGCTACAGAACATTTCATTACAGCACTTGATAATTTGGTCAAAATTTTGGAATCAGCAAGTGCTTCTGGTAGAACCACATTCAAATAGTTATTTGAACTGAAAAGGCTGATGTGGTCCAGTGTGGACTTTCACTATGGTCTGAAAATCCCTATGCCTTTGTCTGTGGACACCCCATACCTACGGCAGCAGACTCAAGACCCAGGCGGTAGTTATGTCTTAAGCACTCTGATTGTGATGTCAGGGCCCTTTTATTATTTATTTATTTATAAATTTTCTTAGTATTAAAATTTAGAGTATTAATTGATGAGCGTAAATTCCAGATCTGACAGAGCAAAATGGATTGCAGGTAGTCCAAGAGCTGAGGAACAAGCCAGGCATGGTGGTGCATGACTGTAATCCCAGCACTCGGGAGGCTGAGGCAGGAGGATTGTTGTGAGTTCGAGACCAGCCTGAGCTACAAAGTGAGCTTAAGGCCAGCCTGAACTGCATAGTGAGACCCTGTCTCAAAAAGACAAAAAAAAAAAAAAAAAAAAAAAAAAAAGAGCTAAGGAACAGCTTTGAATTTTGGTAAAATCTGGGAGCCCACTGCTTTCTGATCCTCCTTGCATTGTTCCAGAATCTGGTATGTCTCTCGTTGTTGAAGATCTCACTGCCCAGTGTCTGGGCTTCCTCAGTTTCTTCTTCTTGAAGTCAGAATCAGTGAGGTGTTTGGGGATTTCCACTGTGCTATCAGTTTTCATGGAGGTGGCAATGACAGATTTCTAGTGTGTTCTTTGTAGAGGAACATGATTAAAACTAAGAGGCCCAGTCACAAGCAGCAAGCTACTGGCAACTGCTTCAGGAAGACCACTCTCTTGCCTCTGTGACACCCCAAGATGGTGCTGGGAGTGCTGCGAGCTCAAAGTGTCCTCACATGCTCCAGAAAGGTTTCTTGTTGTGGCTCAAGAGTTTTCAGGCACATCTTCAGGAGGATAGTATCCAGGCACTTTTCAAAGCTTAACCAGGTATCATCATTCTTGTCACACCAGCTGGTTTTGTGGTAGCAGCAAGAACTTTCTCCTTTTTCTTCTCAACCTTCGATTTAGCAGCTGTGTACTTTCTCTTGTACAAAGCCTTTCTGAAATACATAATGGATCAGGAGTATCTACCAATTCCTCTGGCCAGGACAGGATTTCGTCTGCAGTGCGGCTGCCCCTTCTTAGGTGTTTTTTGCCTTCACTCTACCTTTTTACCTGTGACATTGGCAGCAGCCTTATTGGCTTCAGGTTTCTTCTTTTTAGTATCTGGTTTCTCAGTTTTCTCACTTGCCATCTTGCAAGATGGGAAAGCCACCTTTTAAAAGATCCCAAAGGACCCTAATCCCGTCATCGGCCATGTGTGGACACAGCAAGAAGAGGCCATTTGTGAGGAAGCAGCCCCACAGCACATTGAATTTGCCTTTGCTTTCTCTTGAATCTCTAGACTTCAAGAAATACAAGAAAAAAAAAAAGAAAGAAAGAAATATAGGAAACAGCTTTCTGTTGTTCACTAGTCACCCAGTTTATGGTATTTGTTATAATAGTCTGGATGGACTAAGACAGAGGTCACCATTTATGCTGTGATTATTTTATCTTTCTCATTTAAATTGCTCTTTAAAATTTATTATTTTACTCAGACTTTGATACTAATCAAGGAAATAATGTGCTTTTTTGTTTAATTATTGTGTATTGTTTATATCTGACTTCTAATAATTTTTTACAATGAATAAACAATGAAGTTCTACAAAAAGTTTCCAAACATGGGGCCAGGGAGATGTCTCCGGTTCTGCAAAATAAAATTCCAAAGGGCTTCCTCTTATTTAATGAATATCCACCTGGTTCTTCACCATGGCAAATCAAGGTGAGAAGGAGAACTCCATGCGGGAATTTTGAATTCACAAAGTCTGCCTTAACATTTGAACTGGGGAGACTGGAGACAGATTGACGTGGGTAGCCAAGGTACTGGAGCAGCTCACTGGCCAGACTCCTGTATTTTCTAAAGCTAGATACACTGTCAGGTCCTTTGGCATCAGGAGAAATGAGAAGATCACTCTCCACTGCACAGTGTGAGGGGCGAAGGCAGAAGAAATCCTGGAGAAAGGCTTAAAGGTGCGAGAGTAGGAATTAAGGAAAAATAACTTCTCTGATACTGGAAACTTTGGTTTTGGAATCCAGGAACATATAGATCTGGGTGTCAAATATGATCCAAGCATTGGTATCTATGGCCTGGACTTCTGTGGCGCTGGGCAGGCCAGGTTTCAGCATCGCAGACAAGAAGCGCAGGATGGGCTGCACTGGGGCCAAACACAGAGGCAGCATGAGGAGGCCACGCACTGAGTCCAGCAGAAGTGTGATGGGGTCATCCTTCCTGGCAAATAAATTCCTGTTTATGTTCAGAAGACCAATAAAATATTCTCAGTGAAAAAAAGAAATGAATGTCCATTGCTCAGAAAATGTGTCACAAAATTTGTACATATATTTAGGCACTTTGGGGGACAAATATACACATGTCAAAATAAAGAGCACCCACTGCTAGAATTGAGAAGGTTGAATTTGAGAATCTCACCCGTGGATAGTATGTCCCTGTGGTGGAATAGCTAGTGGGCAACTTGTGACACCCAGCTGAACTGAATGATCAGTGTGGCTCTGCACGTGGAAGGCCCACCTGAAGATTGCTTACAGTGGCATAAAAAGAGAGCTGGAGGGGAGGACAATGCTGTTTATTCTCCTGGAGAAGCTTGTTATGCTAGTTTTCCTGACGTGAATTCAGCTGTTCTCACCATTTAAGCAACTCAGGACTTCACTGTTCCTTTCCAGGGAGCTCTGGCCCTTACCTTGAGCACCATTTTCTGGCTCCAGAGAGGCTCCCTCAGCCTGTTGGCACAGATCCTTCATCCCACTGGTGCAAAATTTCTGGCTTCTACCATTAACCTTTGGGCTTTCTAGCATCAGTCCTTGGTCAGATTTGCATAGGGCGCTTCTGTGGACTCTAGGTCTTCAGTTGGACTTGTGGAGGACATTGCCATGGGATCCAGGCCTGGATTCTCTGGGTCTCTAGTGTGTGAACAGATTTCCTAAACTCTTTTGCATTTGACTCTTAGGGTGAATATTATGAAAAAGTCCTATATATTATGTGTCCTGCATTAAATCTTTTCCCTTATAAACCCTGACGAGTCTCCCACAAGCTGAACTCATAACTAATAATAAAGAGCTGCTGAACTGTTGGCAGTCACAAACTTGTAAATTTGATGTGTCCTTCCTCAAGGTGACCCTCCCTTTTGCCCATGTGGTAGACATATACTTGTAAGGCATAATAATGCCTTGGTTCATGGAAACTTCTGTTTGAAAACAATTCAGATTATGAGCAAAAGTGTTTGCAAAATTTTGCTTCTCAAACCCTACATAGGTTACAAACATGGCCACAGCCCTCTTCCCCACACAAACAGACATCTTCCCTCTAATCATGAAACAAATCAAATTTGTAAGCTGAGGAATATTTCAATTAATGTTTTGGTAATTCTAGGGTTCAGGGATTGGCAGGTTTGGAAGACTGATGATATTGGTGGGCTTTGAGATATGTGTGTTGGTCACTGGACTGAGGCACTTTCTGATTGGTCATTGTCTAGATGATTAGGTTGTCATGATTGGATGGCATTTAGAAGATTGGGATTTGCTAACTTTCAGAAACAGTTACTCAACAGGCTATCATTGATTTTCTGACTTTCAGAACTTGTGCACTGAGTTGATATCAGTGATTAATGATAATAGTTACCTTGAGACAGATCAGAAGCCCTGACTCCTTTTTTTCATTATTACCATGGTCAGAGCAGACTATGATTTGGCCATTATGCATCACATCTCTTCCTCTTGTCTGCCTTTTGCCCCACTCTGAGCCTTGCCCAAGCATGGTATAATTTTCTTTAGTGTTCTCTGGGTTACTTAGTGGCTGCCTTCCTGGCCACTCCAGTGAAAGCTGCAGCTGGCTGTCAGCTGCAGTTCCCCTATCCCACTCTGCAGTGCCAGATGCTAAAGAAATAGCAAAGTAACCTTCTGTCATGTCGCAGACATCAGGGAGGATCCCAGGCCCATTATTAACACTCCCAAATCCCCCAACCCCCAGTAGGTTGTGATGGACACAAGAAGCCCTTCTGAAGATTCCCTAGGTTTGGTCCTGCCATTTTTCATTGACACACGACAGTTATCAGTCATGCAGCTCCTCTTCATAGCATTTGCTTGATCCAGGATATGCTTCTTTCATTGTTGGGACAAAATATGCAACACTCAAAGTAAAGGGAGGAAAGATTTATTTAGCTTGCAGTTAGTGGACATTTCATTCCATACTCAATTGGCTCCAAGGTAGAGTGGTACATGGCACGGAGTAGCTGTTCATGGCAGCAGCAAAGAGCAAAAGGCAAAGTGAGTGGTAGCAGCTCAGGCAGCTAACGAGCCTAATTCTCCTGCCTACACTGTAATGCAGATTACCTGCCCCAGGGAGGGTGCAGCACCCACACAGTAATCAATCACAAACTCCAGAAGCCACTCGATGACCACATGAGGCTTTGGGGGGCACCTATGCACAAACCATAACACAGGGCTATGCAACTGTGGCTGTTCTAGATGGCCTGGAACCAATGGGTCAATCAAAGACCTTTACCTGAACCAATCAGAGGCCTGCATCTGCTGTATGAGCAGTTCTTCTCTCATCATTCTCCAGTCAGTTTTGGAGGGCTTCCCATGGTGCCATCTAGGTCCTGTTCAAATAAAACCTTACTCTGATGGGCCTGTAAGTGTGCTTTTGCATTTCTCAGTTGGTGTGGGCTTTGAAGATCATGTAAAGGACAGAATTGTCACTTTAAAAGAAAAATGAATGAACTCTAGGCGTTGTTATTCCTGAAGAGCTCCAGAGACCAACAATTGTAGTCTACTGACAATACCCACAGAAAGTAGCAATTGGCAGCGTCAACCAGTGTTAATGGTAGGAGCCATTAACTGAATGCAGACCTACACCTTGTTGATTGCTGATTTCTCTATGAATTAAGGAGGCAACACCTGTAGGAGAGCAAGACTGAGAGCTTTTACGGTTAAGCTTTTATGAGAGATTAGTAATGCACTTATAACATTGAAGAAAGTAACAATAGAATTTTAAGGCACTATTGTTTATTTATCCCATCCCATGCGTACACACACACACACACACACACACACACACACACACACACACACACACATCTTTGCAATTTTGGGAGCATTTCTTCCCTTTTAATTTCATTAAAGAGTCTGAGGATTAGTGGCATTAAACCTCTAAATGCCTTGTACAATTCAGCAGTGAATGCGTAAGAACTTGGGCTTTTCTTTCTTAGCAAATTTTTTAGTTACATCTTCAGTTTCACAGATGGCATTGGGCTGTTTAGAATTTTTATATCTTCTTGATTCAGCTTTGGTAATTTATATGTATGTAGAAATCTGTCAATTTCTTCTATATTTTGTATCTTATTAGAAAAGAGGTTCTCAAAGTAGGCATTGATGACCTTCTGAATTTTTGCAGAATCCATTGTGATTTTACCTTTATCACTCCTAATTTGAGTCTTTTCTTATTTTGATAAAGTTGCCTAGGGGTTTGTCAATTTTATTTAATTTTTCAAAGAACAAATGGTTCAATTTCTTGGTTGTTTGTATTTTCCTCATCTCAGTTCCATTAATTTTTACTGTGATCTTTATAATTTCCTGCCTCCTGGAGATTTGGACTTGGCTTGTTCTTCTTTTTCTAGAAATTTGAGGTCCAACATTAGGTTATTCTATATCACTTTCTCTGATATGAGAACTCACTCCTATAAATTTCCCTGTAGGACTTCTTTCGTTGTATCATACATGTAGCACTGGTATTAGCATTTAATTGTAGAAATTGTCTAATTGCTTTAATTTCATCTAGGTCCATTAGCTGTTCAGTCACTTAATTTTCATGTGTTTATGTAGCTTTTGTAGTCTCTTTTGCCGCTGATTTTCAGTTTCATTGTACTATGGTCAGATAATATGCCATGAGATAACTTAAATTCCTTTGCATTTACTTAAGCATTTTTATGATATATAGAGGTCTATTTTCGAGGCCTTCTTATGTGCAACTGAGAATAATGTGTATTCTGATGTTGTGGGGCAGAACCCACTGCAGACATCTACTAAGCCCAGTTTTGTTTGATTCAGTCTGATTTTTTAAAATCTAGTTGAATTGCCTATTTGTGACAGTGGGGTACTTAGGTCCCCTGTTATAATTTTTTATTAGTGTTTATTTGAATTTCATGCCCATTAATATTCATTTTATACAGTTGGGTGCATATATATTTATGATTGCTACCTCTTTCTCTTGAAGTTGCCCCTTAAGTTGTGGGGATCATCTTTGTCTCTTTTGATAAGTCCTGGCTTGATGTTCACTTTTTCTACAAATAGAACATCTACTTCTGCTTTTTTATTTTTTGGTTTTCTGTGGTAGAAAGTTTTTTTTTATCTTTTGACTTTCAGTCTATGAATTTCATTTTGAGGTAAATGTGTTTCTTGTAAGAAAATATTTTTGGATCTTGTTTCTTGATCCATTCTGGCAGTCTATTTCTTTCAATAGGTGAATTGAAACCATGTAAATTGATGGTTATCGCTGACACGTATTGGCTTATCCTTGTTGTATTATTTTTCTGTTGTTGGTTCCCTATCTTTTCCCTCTGTTTAATTGCTTGCCTTACTGGGTGGATTCATTCTATTGGTGTTTTTGGAACTATAATCTTTGTCATCTCTTTCCAAAATATCCTTCAGATGGTTTCATGATGATGCATTGCTTCAGTTTTTTTCATGAAGGTAAGTTATTTCTCATTGATTTTGAAAGACAGTTTTGTAGTGTATATCAGTCAGTGATGGAGGTTCTTTTCTTTCAGGATTTGAAATACTTCACTCTAAGCTTTCTTTGACTTGAAGGTTTGACTTGAGAAGTCTATTGTAATTTTGACTTTTATTTTTTATGTATTTAGTACAGGGTCTACAGCGTCTCATTACACAGATTGGACCTGCAGTGATTCTCCTGCTTTCAGCCTCCCAAGTGCTGGGATTGTAGGTGCGCTCCACCACGCCAGGTCTCAATTACTCTCTGCGCACACCCCTGGGGTGGGGCTGGCACATCGCACCAGGGATTGAACCCTGGCCCCTATGTCTGCCGAAGCAGGTGCTTTAATCTGCTGAGCTATTTGACCGGCTTGATGGGTTTTTATTTATAGGTTTGTTTTTTCTCTAACAGCTTTTGATAATCTGTTCTTGTGCTGAATTTCTGAAATCCTCATTATATGCTTGAAGTGAATTTAGTTTGATCATGGCTAATTGGATATCTATATGTCTCACTTATTTATATGTTAGATACAATTATCCTTTCTTGAGAAGGTTTCTACCATTACTTCTGTGAGCACGTTTTTATGTCATTTAGGCTATCTTCTTTTTTATTGACTCCCATCAATCATATGTTGTTCTTCTTTGTCTTACTTTTCAGCTGTTGGATCGATTCTTCGTAGTCCATTGCTATTTAAAAAGTATTTCTTTTTGTGATTTCTAACTGTAATCTTGTCTTCTAGATCTGATATTCTGTCCTTACCTTGGTTCATTTGGCTGCATATAATTTTAGTGGAAGTTATAACCTCCTGGGTGTCATTTTTGATTCTGTTTCAGGGATTTTATTTCTTTCCTACGTTAGGCATTCATGGTTCCCATCATTTTCATAAGTCCTATTTTTGTTTTAATCTGTGTTTACTCTAGATTCACTAAGCAAGTCCTTCTCATATCTTTTTTTTTTTTTTGTTTCCTGAAACATTATTTTAATGTGATTTTGTCTATGGCCTTATTGTCTAAGGTACTGTTTGAGAAACTTCAGGTGAGTGTCTTCTTAGTTCCTCTATCTCATCTCCTGGACTTGTACTTGGTGGGCTGGAGCTTTAGGGTTGCATTTGCTTCTCTGATTTATTTTATAATTTTAAAAAATTTATGGGTCGGGGAGATGGTTCAGTTGAATAAGTGCTTCCCTGGCAAGCACAAGGGCCTGAGTTCAATCCCTTGTTCTGAAAAAAAAAAAAAAAGAAAAATTTAGCTTGTTTTCTGTGTTAAGTCTTATAAATTGCTTATGGCATGTAGATTTTTAACTATGATCAAGACTTCCCTAGGAAATCTTTGTTCCTCAGAGATGTGTTCTAACTGTGGCTGGCCCTTGGTCTTTGGGTCTGTCCCAAGAACCTACCTTACCAATTTACTAAGGATGAAAGTTTGCCATTTGGCTCAGCACCAAGTCCTTCGGTATTGGACTATGATAATGATTATAAACAATCACAGTGTTGTCTTAGAAAGCAGAACAACTGATTATAACAGGTGGAGAACTCCTACTCAAATGCCTCCTACTGGTTTATAAGCCACTATTGTGCCAATGTAACACAATTTGAGTTATGCTTTACCTCTGCTGGTACTACTATTCTTGCCTTGGTTTTCACATTTGGCTCAGCTACTATTTATTCAAATTTAAGAAAACAAGAAGGTAATAGTTCAAAGTCATGGTAATAAAATAGCCAACTATGCATTCTATTCGAGACATTTTCTTAAAAAATAGAATCCCAATTCTAATCAGAGGATTTTAGATAATAAGTTTAGTTACTGAATTGAA
>PVKA01021915.1:0-37899 GCA_004027165.1 Ctenomys sociabilis
TGTCTTTTTGAGACAGGGTCTCACTATGCAGTTCAGGCTGGCCTTGAGCTCACTTTGTAGCTCAGGCTGGTCTCGAACTCAGAACAATCCACCTGCCTCAGCCTCCCGAGTGCTGGGATTACAGGCATGCGCCACCACGCCCGGCTTGTATATGGTTTTGATTTCTAAATTTCTGTGTAAAAATGTGTAACTTTTGTCTGTTAACATCTTATAGAGATTTATTTGATTTTATCTTTTTTACATATTTGGTACTAGGTCTCACTACACAGCTCAGATCCACAGTTATCTTCCTGTTTGCTGCCTCCCCAGCACTGGGATTACAGGTATGTGCTACCCCCCAGTCCCTGTGCCTGGCTCAGCGTGTGGTAGCAAACCCTAGTCCCTGTACTTGCCTATGCAGATGCTTAGTCTACTGAGCTCTCTCCCTGGCCCTCCTATAGGGATTTAGCTTTTTTTTTTTTTTCTGATACTGGGGATTGAACTCAGGACCATTCAAGAGGGTGCCTGTGCCACTAAGCTATCTGCCCAGCCCTAGGGACTTATTAATTATTATTATTATTATTATTATTATTATTATTTTTATTATTATTTTTTTTTTTACAGAACCAGGGGTTAAACTCAGGCCCTTGCACTTTCCAGGCAGACACTTATTGTACTGAGTCATCTCCCCAGCCCTCTTAGGGATTTAAATATCAGAATATCCAAGGTTCTTAGAAAATAACAGCTCCATTTTATGTCAAAAGTGTTTGGTAGTCAGATAGGTAATAATGTAAGTTTATTGTCTCTGCTACAGGGTAATGTCATTAACCTTCTCTTCTGGATCTTTAACAACTAAGGTTTGGAGACCAAAATTAGAGAGATAAATGGGCTAAAAGGATAGTCAATATTTGGCTCTAGCCCTTCCAGGTCAATGAGGATGAAAGACATAAGAGAACTTCTGCTGACATCCTGTAACTCAGCTGATTTCCTAATTTTCTGATCATGGAAATTATGGGGCCACAGAGGAAAGTGATAGAAGATGTGTAGTCACCTAGAAAGAAAATATCTCTCAAGCCTTTTCTCACAAAAAGCAAATTAATCAAGCAGTGGCCATGACTCATCCAGATGGCTGACACTGACAGAAGATCCAAGAGGTGCGGTACATGGTTCCAGGGTAAATGCTGAGGAGATTTAACTGAACCTGTCAGATAGCAGAAGTTCAGCTTGTTTTTATACAGGTCTTGCTTTAACTTGACCTTAACCATCCAGCAGAAAAGTGTAACCATGAGATGTGAAAAGTAGTGCCATAATAATATGCTAAGCTGTAAAAGGCTCAAGTCACTACCAACTTTTTACAATTGCTAGCTGCACTGATAACTCACTACTATTATGGACTGGTGAACTATATAGTGTTTTATTGTTGAATTCAATTACCGATAATCTTTGGACTGGCATCAAGCATGAGAAGGTCTTCTAAAGAGTTCTTCAAACATAGCTTCTTCAACCGCAGTGGAACACACACCACTCACAACAAAACAGAAAAGGGGAATATGTTGGAAGCCACACAAGCTGGAAATTGGTCCATGTGTGAAAGCAGGACTAGACCTCAGTGCTAAAGCAGTCAACCTACCTCAGTCCAGAGATAAGCATCCTGACTGGATGCTTATCAGCTATTAGTCACTAGACAACCTTGTGTCATGTTTTACTGACTTTGCAAAGGTATAAATAAATACCTCTACTGTGCTGCTGGAGTTGTCTCACCAACCGGGCAGATGGACCACCAGCTGACCCAGCTCTTGTCTTCTCTATCTTTTCCTCATTCCTGCTGCCTTTTCTTCCTAGGTACAATGTATCACACTGAGAGACCAGTGGATCCCTACAAACTGCATAGCAAGACTTTTTCTCAATAAGTAACTAACTAAATAAATAGCGTTTTTTTTTTTTTTTGTTTTTGTTTTTTTTTTGGTGGAATCGGGGATTGAACTCAGGCCCCTGCTCTTGCCAGGCAAGTGCTTATTCTACTGAGCTATCTTACTGACCCATAAATAGCATTCTTAAAACTTGAATTGCTAGGATTTTTAAGTGCTTTTTTTTTTTTTTTTACATAGGGTCTCACTATGCAGTCTACATTCACAGTGATCCTCCTGTTTTCTGCCTCCCTAGTGCTGGGATTACAGGTGCGCGCAACTGCGCCTGGACTCCATCACCGGCTCAGCGCACCTGAAGGTGGGGCCGGTGCGGCAAGTGAAAGCAGGGATGAACCCTGGCCGCTGCACTTACCTAAGCAAGCGCTTAGTTCACTGAGCTATACCGCCGGCCTTTTTTTTTTTTTTTTTTTTGTCTTTTTGAGACAGTTCAGGCTGGCCTTAAGCTCACTTTGTAGCCCAGGCTGGTCTCAAACTCACAATAATCTTCGTGCCTCAGCCTCCTAAGTGCTGGGATTACAGGCCTGCGCCACCTCACCCAGCTTGTTTTTGGTTTTTTGACGGAACTGGGAATGGAACTCAGGCCCTTGTGCTTACCAGGGAAGCACTTATTCTACTGAGCCATCTCCCGGCCCTGTTTCTTTTTTTTTGTATACCAGTTAAAAATAAATTTCAGTACGCTGGGCATGGCAGTGCTTGTTTCGAAGGCTGAGGTAGGAGGATCACAAACACAAGTCCAGCCTAGGGAACCTAGCAAAACTGCCTCAAAACAAGACAGGGCTGAACTTGTAGTTTAGTGGAAAAGCCCAACATTCAATTCTCATTACTGAAAACAAAAAGTAGTAAAAAAACAAATTCAGTCAACATAGGAACTCTTCCTATAGTTAAAATTAAATATTCTAAAACAAATAAAATCAAAACCATCTATAGCTATTCATTCATTCATTCATTCATTCATTCATTCATTCATTCATTTACTCGCTCATGAAAATCCACTAGGAATTAGCAGTTGTACTTGGTACTGATGAGGTGAGACAGTCATAGAAGTGCTCTGCCTTTGCAACTATCCAAGGGCAGGGTTGAGTGCGTGCCTATGAGTGATTTGATATTGAAGTCCATGGAGAGGGTACTCTGTAGTGCTATGAAGTATGTCTTAAGATCAAATGCTCTAGAAGTCAGAAGACAGCCTGGCATCCTGGCACCTGTAATCCCAGCACTCAGAAGGCTGAGGCAGGAGGATCATTGTGAGTTTGAGGCCAACCGGAGCTACAAAGTCAGTTTAAGGCCAGTCTGAACTGCATGAGGAGGCCCTGTTTCAAAAAGATAAGAGAAAGGGTAGGAAGGAGAGAGGGAGAGAAGAAGGGAGGGAGGGAGGGAAGGGGAGCGAGGAGAGAGAGGAGAGAGACAGAGACACACACACACACAGAGAGAGAGAGAGAGAAAGAGAGAGAGAGAGAGAGAGAGAGAGAGAGAGAGAGAGAGAGAGAGAGAGAGAAATATATTGGGAGAAATCTAGGTAGATCAAGGAGATCATTCCAGGCAGGGGAAGTAGATTTGTTGAACACTGTGCACTTGGCTTTGGTGTGGCCCAGCATATGTGAGGCCCTGGGTTCAATCTGAACACAATAAAGAAACAAAACCCACAGCACACTTAAAGAACTGAAATAGAGGAGTAGTGCAAATGAGATGGAAAGACAGTGAAGGATTAGATCATGTAGGGCCTTGGAAGTCACGATCAGAATTGCAGATGTCTTTCTAAGAATTGTAGAAAACTGTCAAAGAATTTTGAACAGAGGAGTTACGGACCAGACTTTTATTTTATTTATTTATTGATCTTTTATTTATTTGGTACAGCATCTCATTATGCATCTTGGACTCGTAATGATCTTCCTATCTCAGTCTTCCCAGCTCTGGGATTACAAGTATAGGCCACTGGCCAGGTTTCAGTGGCTTACACAGAGCACCCAAGGTTCCAGTGCCTGCACAGCATGTAGTACTAAGGATCAAACCTGGGTCCTTGTGCTTACCAGGCAGGCACTTTGATCACTGAGCTATCTGCCCAGCCCCATAGCTAAAATTTTTTGAGTCAGGGTTTTGCTAAATTGTCCTAGCCTTGAATATGTAACCTATTCGCTTCTACTTCCTGAGATTACAGGAATGCACCAAGATGCCCAACACTATAGGATTTTAAGATGTTAACTTTCCTCGGAGGGTCATCCTAGTCAGAAATTATGGAAAAGACTCTTGACTTTTGAAGTCTAGTACTGTCAAATTCAACCAATTAGAATACACTTCTCTTTTCTTAGGTCACATAAACTAAAGCCAGAATTCTCCCTTTACTTGTGTGCAATTAGTCATAACAGATTTTGAATTCTTTTCTTTTTGGCTCTTTTTTTTTTTATAGCAGTTTTATTTTTTAATACCCAAAACTGAAAACAAACAAAATGGGTGAGTGGTTAAACATTCCCAATATGGAAGAGAACAGCATGGAATACTACCCCATGTCAGAAAGGGAGAAGCTACTGCAGGGCCCTGTGAACTCAGCAGTTCAGGTGGGCCTCAGGGCATTGTTTTATATGATAGACCCATCCCCAAAAGGATGCATTATATATGACATATTGTACTTCATAAGTATGCACACTTTCTACACGTCAGTCATTTAAATGTTTTTAAAAGGAAGAATTAGAATTTTATTTTATTTTTTTGTTTTATTGAAGTACAAATATCAATGAGACAGTTTTAAGTTACCTTGACAAGATGGGTTTGATAAATTAATACATTGCAAACTGTTTTCATAATGTTTTGGTATCATAGAAGGTACATACATGATATTATACTTACAGACATTATTAGACCATATGTCTCTTATCAGTAAATTAAGAGAGTGTAGCTGTTTATGTATCTTATTTTTTATACCTGAATTACATCAAAGATTCAGTAATTAATACTTTCTACCTCGTTGTTTTCCTAGTGGTTGTCCATAGTACTAGACACTGACATAATATCCTGTCCAATCACCATTAGTGCAAATCTTGCCTCTCACAGAATTATGTAGAAGCTTGGCGTTATCTATCCCAACTGTACTGTCCATATACACACATCATGATTCTTCCTTTCTATACCCCTTCCTTTGTTTACACCTGTCAAAGATGGATATTCCATTGTCATTCAACTAATTTAGGTGCTTGAACTTGACAACACAATCCAACACAGTCCAGCATTCCACAACAATAGTGAGTTATCTGAAGAAGTTGTTGACCATAGCCATTTATAGCTCAACTTATTATTATGGCCCCGCGGTGTATATTTTTTTTGTCTTTTTGAGACAGGGTCTCACTATGCAGTTCAGGCTGTCCTTAAGCTCACTTTGTAGCTCAGGCTGATCTCAAACTCATAACAATCCTCCTGCCTCAGCCTCCCGAGTGCTGGGATTACAGGTATGCGCCACCACACCCGGCTTTTTATACTTCATTTTTATACTTTTCTGCTGGATGGTTAAGACCTAGATAGAGCAAGACCAATATATCAATACATGTACTTTGTTTCTTATGAGGTCAGTGAAATCCCCTCGGGGTTTATCTTGTAGTCCTGTACCTTATTCTGTAGATCCTTTGTCTGTGTCATCCATGTGGATGAATCATGGCCATTGCTTGACCAGTTTGCTCTCTGTGAGAGCCTGAGAGAAAGTTTTCTCTCCATGTGACTCTCCCCAGGCACACTATAGCACTTCAATCTCTTTCCTCTGTGGCTCCATAATCTCCTTGTTCAGAAAATTTGGAGCTCAACTGAGTTTCATGATGTTGCAGTACAGGTTCTCCTATGTCCTGAGTCTTCGCTGACCTTGAAAGACTAGGGCCAAAATGTTGGCTGGCCTTATGGCTCTTCTATTTCTCCAATTTTGATCTGTGAACTTAGGTTGTTAACCATCCAGAAGAAAAGCTGATTAGTGTCCTGCAGCATATGCCATTCACTTTGCCTTATCTGACTCAATTGATTTTAGTTGTTGTTGTATGTTTCCATTTGTATTTCTGCTTTTCGCATCTTATACTAGGGAGACTATACGATATTTACATATGTCATTAAGAATGATAAGCTTGAAGCATTTATACTGAAGTGGATGCCACTTGAACATATACTCATAAGTGAAATAAACCAGACACACATGTGTAAATATCATATTTTTGGCTCTTTTTTTGAGACAGGGTCTCACTATGTAGTTCAGATAGGTCTTGAACTCACTATGAAGCCCAGGCTGGCCTTGAACTTGCAGTGATTCTCCTGCTTCAGCCTCCTGACTGCTGGAATTACAGGTGTGTGCCACTACATGCAGCTCAGAACTTTTGATTTCTTTTGTGTTAATTTGAATCCTTTTAATTTCTACTGTACTAGATTTTGTTGTATCCCTCACCCTTCAGAACATAGGAAGGCCCTCTTTGTCAGTATCTTGTGACTGTTTCTGTCAAGGCCCTAGTGTTGCATCACAGCACAGTAGAAAAACATAACACAAGTAAGAATGTAGAGTCTGCCCCCAAAATGTATACTTTAAGAAAAGAAAAACTTGTATAAATATTGTCTTACTAAATTTATTGAGACATCATAAAATTAATACAAATTACCTTTGGCCTCTACAATTATAAGAAGTGCTCTAAGAAGTGACCATTGGTTTCCAGACATTTATTAGTATGGCAAATTGCTGGTATGCATGCATTATTTTGGTAGACTCTGTGGAAGAAGAACAACTTTTTTTTTTTTTTTTTTTTTTTTTTGTGGAACTGGGGTTTGAACTCAGGTCCTTGCGCTTGCCAGGGAAGCATTTATTCTACTGAGCCATCTCCCCAGCCCCAAGAACAACTTGAGGGGTAGCCACAATTTATAACATCTTTCACAGAAATTAATTCTATCCCTATGCTAATTCTATGCATTAGCTCTGCATTAGTACTGCTAAGTACCTAACCTCTTTTCAGTTTCCACCACCTAACACTATTACATTAGGGACCAAATGTCAACTAGCATTTCAGAGGGTAAAAAAATTCAGTGTGGTGGTGTATACCTGATATCCCAGTATTCAGGAGGCTGAGGCAGGAAGATCGCTGCAATTTTGAGGTAGCCTGGGCTACATAGTGAATTTAAGGCAGGAGGATCTAAAGTTCAACTTGAGGGCCAAGCATGGTGGCACACCCTGTAACCCCAGCACTCGGGGCTGAGGCAGGAGGATTGCTTGAGTTTGAGGCCAGCCTGGGCTACATGGTGAATTCAAGCCCAGAATGAACTGCATTGTGAAACCCTGTCCCAAAAGACAAATAAATAATTAAAGTTCAAGTTTAGCATGGGCAACTTTGTGAGATCTTATCCCAAAATACAAAAATATAAAAAGAAAAATAAACCAAACTATCTATCTATTTATGGCTAAAGAAGTAGCTCAGAGGTAGAGTGCTCTTGGGTTTAGTACTCATCAAACAGATGAATAAACAATAACTTATTATATAATCAGTGGGAGAAACCAATACATAAGTCAAAGACTGTAGTACTTTGGTTTGGGTGAATTGAAAGAAGGCCAGGGAAGACCTCCTAGGGGAGGGGCATCAACACTATTAACACTTTTTCAAATGGATCTGAATCACTGATGAAAATTTAAGCTCCGGGCCAGGGGTATAGTTCAGCAGCACAGCACCTGCCTGGAAAATTTGAGGTCCTGAGGATTTTGATTCCTAGTACAAAAAAAAAAAGTTCTTTTTATATTCAGGCCCTTAAACAACCTTGGTTTATTCATAGACAGCAGACAAAATGAAGAATGGATTGTATCCTCTTATTTTCTTGTCCCCTGCAACCCTTTTGTTCTACAGATAAAAGGCTACCCAGTGACTGGCTCCAATGGTTTATGGAATTCTTTGATACAAAAACTATTTCATTAAGCTGGGCGTGGTGGTGCATGCCTGTAATCCCAGCACTCGGAAGGCTGAGGCAGGAGAATTGTTGTGAGTTCAAGACCAGCCTGAGCTACAAAGTGAGTTTAAGGCCAGCCTGAACTGCATAGTGAGACCCTGTCTCAAAAAGACAAAAAAAAAAAAAAAAACTATTTCATTGCAATAATCACTTTTCGGAGAGATCTTAGAACCTGGGATTGGTAGTAGGTTTTACAGCTGTAGAAAAGGAAGATCAATTTTGTCCATGTTTCTCTGGACCTTGGAAGAAACCTCTCATCACTTTGCTCCATCCATGTGAACCCATTGTACATTCTCAGAGTTTGGCTTCTTGACTTCAACAGCAAACAGCTTGAGCCAAAATAGGGAACCATCCCCACTGCCTGGCCATGAGTCCTCTGGCTGTCTGCCTCTTGAAACTTACCTGTCTATCTACTTTTGTGACTCATAATTGTGTGTTACTTCTAGATATTTTTCAGCAGAGAACTTAAAGCTGTTTAAAACAGGATCTCTCTTCATGTCTATTAGGAGAATGTGGGATCTTTAGATGTTTTGATCCTACTTGTGCTGGGGTCCATAAACTGTATCTTTCTTTCTTTTCTCTCTCTCTCTCTCTCTCTCTCTCTCTCTCTCTCTCTCTCTCTCTCTCTCTCTCTCTCTCTCTCTCTCTCTCTCTCTCTCTCTTTCTCTCTTTCTCTCTCTCTCTTTCTCTCTTTCTCTCTTTCTTTGGAACTGGGGACTGAACTCAGGCCCTCAAGCTTGCCAGGCAAGCATTTATTCTATTGAGCCATCTCCCCAGCCCATGCTTACTATTTTTGGTACCAGGGATAGAACTCAGGATCTTGTACTTCCAGGGCAAACACTTATGCCACTGAGCTATATCCCTGGCTTGATCCTGGTTTTTGTTCTTTGGGGGTTTTTTGGTACCAAGACTCAAAATCAGGATCTTGCACTCGCCAGGTAGGTGCTGTGCTACTGAGCTATATCCCTGGCCATGTATAGGGTTTTCAAAGATCAAGTGCACTATAGTTTCCCATAGCCCCTCCCACTACTGAGCTTCCTTCCTTTACTCTCCAGCTGTACCAAGCATCCGGCATCTCAGATGCTGCTATGTGCACACAGCTCTGATCAGAGAGTCACATATACACCAACAGTGTTGGCCAGTGTTCTGCCAACCAGCTCCATACCAGCCTCCACTAGGAAGCAGCCAGTTGAGCAGGTAAAGTGGTACATCTGGACAAGCACATTTTCTCAGGGTCCCATTAACATTTTATATGAGTTACATTTCTGAATTTATTGTATTCTTTCCTCCCAAAGTTTAGAAGTAACAACTTTATTTAATCTTTTTATTTTGGTCTTTTTGAGACAGGGTCTCACTTTCAGTTCAGGCTGGCCTTGAGCTCACTTTGTAGCCCAGGCTGGCTACAACTCTCTTTAACTCACAACTCTCCTGCCTTGGCTTCCTTTGCGCAGGTATTACAGGCATGTAATCCCTCACCTCACCTGGCTTGATCTTCTTTTTATTCCCCTGAATGCCTTGTGGCTTTGCCAAATAAATGAATTAATAAGTTTACACACACACACAAAAAAAAATCCAACACAAACTGTTTTCTTAACTTTGATCACTCGTATATATTCCAGTATTAATCAGATGGTAAAAATAGCTTGTCATCATCCTATATCAATGCTTTTGAAAAATACATCAAAGTACTTTTTTTTTTCTTTTACTGAGGCTATGTTGGTAAGTCCTACACTGTGCTTTTCAATATTTCTTTCTTTTCTTTTACAGTATTGCTCATAGAAGCTTGTACCTGTTTACCACCAGAGGAGGCTGTATTGAAAAACATTTATATGAAAATGTATAAAGAGAAAAATATTCTGTTTTTCTTCTTTGAGTAAAAGGATCAGAAGTGTAAAGACATTAATTTGGCCACACAGAGCAAAATTAACTTGTCTGTAGATGAGTGAGAGAATATTTTAATTACTATAGTAAGGTTTATGGTACATATGAAATAAAAAAAAGTTAAATATGTTTTATAAAAATATGTTTTAGGAGCCTGGGAGATGGCTCAGTGGAATAAGTGCTTCCCTGGAAAGCGCAAAGACCTGAGTTCAATCCCCAGTTCCACCAAAAAAAAAAAAAAAAGAATATGTTTTGGACTTTACTCAGAATGGAGTTTTCATGTTTAAACTAAGATGACACTCCTCAGATACAGGTTAATAAGCTGAATCAAGAAAGATACTCACAGACATGTGCTCAGTGGCACAAGTGCCTGCCTGGCAAGCGCAAGATCCTGAGTTTGGTTCCTGGTACCAAAAATACACAGAAAGACAGAAAATCATCAAGGTTGATGCAGGAACATCATTAACTAAGATCATCAACTCTGTAAAAAGTGTGTGCAGTACAAGAATACAACCACCATTTGTTAGCTGAGTAACTAAAACCAGTTTCCTTGCCTGACTGACACTCCACAGGGCTCATCAGGAAATCGAGGTGATGGCAGAATTTGCCCTTTAGGCTGCAGTGATAGTCATGTGGAGACCCACGCTGAGTAAGTACTTGGTGTGTGGTAATTTTGTCAAAATCATGATTAAGACAACTATGTATGTGCCTTTTGGGATTCAAAGTATCAGGTTCTTTCTTCATTTAGTCACTGAACAAATGCTTTTTGATTCTTTTTTTTTGGCACTGGGGATTACACTCAGGACCTTGTGCTTGCCAGGCAGGTTGTATGCCTCTGAGCTATCTTCCTGGCCCCTTGGAACAACTATTTACTAAGAAAAGCACTTGGTGTTGGGGCCATTGTCTCATTCTGGAGACTACATTCTTATGGGCAGGAAAACATGAAGCAACTAACTGGCCAATTATTCATGTAATTATCATTGCGATAAATGCTTTAAAGAGGAAGCGCAGGATATTATTAGAGTTTATCACTGACAGAAACAACCTGGTCTGGAGGACCAGGGACTCCAAGGAAGAGTGGGCAACAGAGGGAAAGAAAGGGCCAGGGTGATGGCTCAGTGGAATAAGCACTTCCTTGGCAAGCACAAGGTCCTGAGTTCAATCTCCAGTTCTGCAAAAACAAAACAAACAAAAACAAAAATGAGCTAAATTAATGGGGTAAATTAAATTAAAAATCTTTGGCCAGGGAGATGGATCAGTGGAATAAGCACATCCTTGGTAAGTGCAAGGGCCTGAGTTCAATTCCAGGTTCTGAAAAAAAAAAAAAAAATAGAGGGAAAGAAAGTTTGAACTAAGATCTGAAGTGGAGGTACAAGAAAGGTGTGGGGTACATTCTTGTAATGTCAGCACTCAGGAGGTTGAGGCAGAAGGATCACTTTGAGTTTAAGGCCAGCCGGGGCTACAGAGTGAGCTCAGGGCCAGCCTGAACTACATAGTGAAATCCTGTCTCAAAAAGACCAAAAAAAAAAAAAAAAAAAGAAAAGAAAAAAAAGAACTGGGAGTATAAATGAAACAAAAACTGGAGGGCACTCTAGGAAAATCAGACTTTTTAGGTGGAAGGTGGGTTACATATGGATAGACTTCTGATGTGAGTGGTTTAACACAAGGGTTTCTTTGCAGACCACTGCCACTCAAAGGTGTGAGGTGTGCAAGGGGTGTTGGTGCAAGGATTGTTTCACATAGTCACTCAGGAACTCAGGGTCTTCCTATTCAGGGACTCTGCCTAACCTTTGTATCCTGGAAATTTCCATCAGATCTTCCATTTAGAGCCAATAAACAGGTGTCAATTTATTTGATCACTCATTAATTCAGAGTGATTCAGTAGGTCTGGCGTGAGGCCTGACCTTTTGTATTTATATCAAGGTCTGGTGATCCTCATATCTGCTTCTTTTTTCCAACACCACCCTCATTAAGGATAGAGAAAATCTCTCAGGTTTTAGGGTCCAGGGATGGAAACGTACCCATCATTTCTGCTTACATGTCATTGGTCAAATTTACATAAAACTTGGCCCATCTAGTTACCAGGGGCAGAAAATCTTTTCTGTTGATGAGCCTGAGTAGAGGGAGACTTCCCACCCCTTTCAGTTTTGTGAAACTTAAACCAACCTCTTTCCTCTGGGGAAAATTCCTATTGCAAACGGATCACCACTATGTGGAACTGCAGAGATGAGAGAACATAGCAGGTATGAAAAACTCAAATGGGTAGTTCTACCCCGTGGATAGTTAGTTCATTTAGACCCCAACCTAGAGGGGAGAGAGCAAGTAGCACCCACGCCTGCAGAAAGGTAGCAAAAGCCAGTGCTGGCAAGACCTAGGAACACTGTGGACTATGGTGGAAAATCGCTGAAGGATGTCAAACAAGAAAATGATGTGATTAAATTTGTTTTTGAAAGTTTACTCTAGTTGTACTGTGGAGGATGGATGGTGAGAGGAATGAGAGTAAATGTACAGAGTACTTAGTATGGTACCTACTGCCATAATCCAGGTGAAAAATGATGGGGTGATTTTATTTATTCATTTAGCTAGCTTTTTGAGACAAGGCCTCACTGTGTATTTTAGGCTGGCTTTGAATTCATTATGCAGTCGAGGCTGGCCTCAAACTTTCAGTGATCCTCCTGCCTTAGTTTTCTGAGTGCTGGGATTATAGGTGTGTGATGCCACACCTGGTTAGTTTTATTTTATTTTTTATATTTTAGGGAAGGGTCTATAAGGTATTCAGGATCTCAGTACTAAATTGGATTCATAGTGATCCACCTGTTTACAGCCTCCCAAGAGCTGGGATTACAGGCATATGCCACCACATCCAACCTCAATTGTTGTTTCAGCATGCCCAGCGGGGAAGGGCTGGCACAGCAGGTCCAGGGATTGAACCCCTGGCCCCTGCACCTGCTTGCAGGTGCTTTAATCCACTAAGCTATTTGGCTGGCCCTTCCAGTGGGGTATTCTAAAGATGAAATGATCACATGTATGAAGAGACATTAGTTGCTGGTTCATGCCTGACAGTTTTTTATTCCTTTACCTTGTGCTCACAGCTTTTCAGTCTGCTTGGGTGGTTACCCACTTTGTGTGGTCTGAGTGGTACTGTATACATCCCTGTGCTGCAGAGGTAAGTACACAGTTCTGTCTGGCTAACTCATCTCTTCTGACCACATGATGGGTTTATTTATTTTTTGTGGTTCTAGAGATCAAACTCAGAACCTTGTGCTTGCCAGGCAGGGGTTTATGCTGCTGAGCTATTTCCCTGGTCCCCATGATGGATTTAGAGAGGGTCCTTTCCCTGAGTCAGACCAGGCACCCCCAGTTTCCATAGTTCAAACAAAGGATATTGACTGCTTGAACCATTAGTGACTACTTCATCTTCATACAGATGAAGAGGTCACACTGAGGATTTGGGCTGGAAGTTGTTGTAGTCAAAGTTTGTAAGGGTTAGGGTTTAATACAGGACACATAACTTACAGGATTATTTTATAATATTTATCCAGAAAGTCAAATGTAGTAGAATCCAGGAGATCGGGCCTGGATCCCACAGCAATGTCCTGCACGAATCCAGTGAAGACCAAGAGCCCATTTCAGTGTCCTCCATGAGTCCAACTGGAGATCTAGAGCCCACAATGTCTGATGCAGGCCTGTTTCATGGATCTGTGCTAAGAAGGCCCCAAGGTCAGTGATAGAAGCTAGAATGTCTGCACCAGTGAGATGAAAGTTTGGTGCTAGCAGGCTGAGGGATCTTCACTGAAGTCAAGGAGCAATGCTCAAAGTAAAGATCAGGAGGTTCCCCCCCAAGAGAACCACAGCCATCCTCAGCAACAGCGAAGACTCAAGCTCCTCTAATGAAGAGAGCAGATGAGTTCTTAACAGGAAAGCCAATGTGACAAGCTTCTCCACAAAAATCAACAGCGTACCACCCCCCCACCCCTTCTGCTTTTATACTGCTGGCAACATCCTCAGGTGGGCCTTTCACACCCAGAATCACACTGACTCAGATCAGCTGGGTGTTCCAAGTTGTCCATTAGTTAATCCACCACAAAAGTAGAGTCAATATGACTTTCATTCTATATTAGTGTTTTTGGTAAATTGTTTATGTGGTGAGCTGCTTTAGGATAGCTTCAAAGCTCCAGGTGTCTGAAGATGCGTGAGGATATGACCTCACTGCACAGCACCAGCACAGTGGTGTACACATGCATAACCAGGGCATAGCACAGGAAACCATGCATGTGCTGCACAGTTACGACAGTACAAGGATGCGGGCTGGACAAGACACAGGTTTGCTGCTTGCTGTTGCTGATAGCTGTCTGTTATTTATTTACATTGAGAAACAAATATAATGAGATAGTTTCAAAGCTGATTAATAGGACAGTTTCAATAATTAATACATTGTACATTGTTATCTTCTTAGTGGTTATCCATAATATAAGATGCAGACAGGATATCCTGTCCAAACACTATTAGTACAAATCTCATTGAGTAAAGCGAAATTATCTATGTATCTATCCTATTCTGTATGTACAAATACAAAATGGTCCTTCCTTTGTAGCCCCTTTCTTTGTTTAGTCCTGTCAGAGATGGGTATTCCACTGCCATCTAAATACTACAGGTTCATGAATTCAGCAAAACAATCCAACACAGTCCTCTGATGGCTGTCTTTTGTGCTTTTTTCTGGGGATCTCACCTGTGAAATTACCCCTTCAGCCTTGACCTCAACAGTTTTGAAAGATAATTGGGATCATATTACTAATCCTTTTGGCTACTTCTGTCACATAGAGATGGTCTATTTTCTTTGCCTTTAACTCTAGGCTATCCCTCTGACTTATTTAGACCAGTATAATACAACAGAAATGACCTTGCAGGACTTCCAAGATCAGCTCTTAAGAGGTCTTTAGCTTCTCTAGCTCTTGGAAGCCCAGCTGCTGCATATGGAAGTTGATGGTATGCCACTGGAAAGAGGCTAAGGGTGGGGATGTATGGAGGATGAGACTCCTTGTAGAGAACATGTCCAGAATGTGGAGAACTGAGGAATTTGAGCTAAGAGCCTTCCCTGGAACCCCTGGCCTGTGAGTAAGGCCATTTGCAACCCGGCCTTTGTTAAGGACACTTGGTGTGAAGTAGAGTAAGAGTCAAGGCATTTTGAGTCCTGTCCAAATTCCTGCCCCACAGGATTGTCACTTTGCTTTGCAAAGCTGGGGATAAAACCCAGGACTTTTTCATGCTAGGCAAATATTGTGTTGCTAGATAGTGCAGTTGGGCTGATGGACCACTGCCTTTCATTCATAAGAACCTGGAAAAGCTCCAGGGCCAAAACCCTCCTCCCACTTTGTCCTAAGGCTTACTACCAGAAAAACAAAGTTCCCTGATCCAGCCCTGGAAATTTCCCAAATCCCAAATTGGGATGCATTCACACCAAGTCCTATAACCTTTCTTCCCTCAGAGCATTGAATGCATAGGCCCCACATCTTATCATTCAATTATAGCAGAGTGGCCGGGCGTGGTGGCATATGTCTATAATCTCAGCACTGGGGAGGCTGAGGCAGGAGCATTGTTGTGAGTTCAAGACCAGCCTGAGCTACAAAGTGAGCTTAAGGCCAGCCTGAATTGCAGTGAGACCCTGTCTCAAAAAGACAAAAAAAAAAAAAAAAAAAAAATTATAACAGAGTGAATTGTGGGACAGGACACATACAAGAGATACAGCTGACAAGACTCAGCCCTGTCAATCGCATTGTCAGTCATGTTCTGAATGCCCCAACATTTTAGATTTCTGACATGCTTCCTTTCTGTTGGTGCAAGCCAGCTCACTCTGATCTGTTGCCTGATTAATCTCTGCTGTTTTCTTAGCAATACGTGCCATATTCAGTTCTTTGTTCATCAAGCTAAGAATCCAGGAACCTATCTGCACCTTCATCAACTACAGTAACAGTATGGTAAGCTACATCCCTAGGTGGGGATTATTGTCTAAACCATAAATTTAGGGAGGTTAAGCGACAAGAAATAAGTAAAACACTAGTTTACATTTCTTTTTCTTCTTCTCTTTCTTCTTCTCCTTCCTCTTCCTCCTCCTCCTGGTCTCCTTCTTTGTCGTTATTGTCTTTGTCTTTTTGAGACAGGTTCTTTATGCAGTTCAGGCTGGCCTTGAGCTCACTTTATAGCTCAGGCTGGGCTCCAATTCAGCAATGATCCTCCTGCCTCAGCCTGCTGAGTGTTGGGATTACAGGCATGTGCCACTGTGCCTGGCTAATATTTTAGATTACTTATTCAACTATTTATTATCTATTTTAATATTTTCTATGATACCTCATTTAATTCAATGCTTCTCTCTCCCTCCCCCTCAAAACACCTTTTTAACACTTAAAATTTTTTTTAAAAAAATGTATTTGTTACAGGGTCTCACTATACAACTTAGACTCACAGTGATCCACCTATTTTCAGACTCCCCAGCACTGGGATTACAGGCGTGCAGCACCATACCCAGTGTGCCCCAGGTTCTGGGGCCAGCATGGCATGTGGGACTTGGGACTAGCATCCAGGTCCTGGTGCTTGCTAGGGAGGTGCTTAGGCAGCTGAGCTGTCTCCCCAGTCCTCATAATGTCTTTTAGAGTCTCAAGCATGGGGCTAGTGCCAAATCATGGCGGCAGGTAGAGCACTTTCATGCTAGCACTGCACCAGGCACGCTAACAGGCAGCATTCATGCTCTGCATGTTTTTTTTTTTTTTTTTTTTTTTTGTGGAACCAGGGATTGAACTCAGACCCTTGCACTTGCTAGGGAAGCACTTATTCCACTGAGCCATCTCCCTGGCCCCCATGCTCTGCTTTTAAGATTGCAGACACCACTTCGTTACCTGCTGGGTAGGCATTACAGACTCCTAGGCATGTGAGACTCAGCTGGAGTGTCTCAACACCTTTTTTGTGACTGGGAATTGAACTCAGGGCCCTGTGCTTCCCAGGCAGGTGCTGCATATAGCACTTTTATGAAGACTCTGAGGGTAGCCTCTGCTGAAGAATTTTTCTCCCTCTGTATGTATAGTGTCAGGAACAAATGCCTGGCCTTATGCATATTAGGAAAGCAGTCTGCCACTGAGCCACATGCCAGCCCAGCTGCAGTCATATATTTGCATGTTTTCAATTTTGTTTATAAGTCCTTTGTTTTGAGACAGAGCTTTTCTATGCAGTTCAGGCTTGCTTTGGATTTACTTTGCAGTCCAGTTTGGCCTTGAACTTGCAGTGATCCTCCTGCCTCAACCTCCTGAGCGCTGGGATTACAGGCATCCATTGCTGTGCGCAGGCCAGCATGTTTTCAATTGTTGAGGGTATGTGGAGAATATAACAGCAGTTTTGCAAGGCTGCTGTGGAGGCGCTGCCTTTGCACGAGCCACTTAGGAGTTATAGGCTCTACACGGAGACCTCTTTCCACACCATTAGTTGGCCTGGGCCTGTCCCTGGTGGGGTCAGAAAACAAAATTCTCTTAGCTGGGGAAAGTTCAGAACCCAGCTGAACTGGGTTCTGAATTGGATCAGTTTGTTGTTAGCTCTGTTGCCAAGCTAATTATTTCTTACTGCTTTCTGGCACCATAGCAAACGTGTTTTGTGTTGTGGAGTCACAAATACATACCAAATATAATCTTGTTCTTTGTGGACCAACAGCTTAACAAACATTAGCCATGTTCTCAGCTTTCTAATATGTAGTTTAAAAATCATATTTTATTGGTATAATTTTTCTTTTTGGCAGAACCAGGGATTCAACTCAGGCCCTTGCCAGAGAAGCTCTTATTCTACTAAGCCATCTCCCTGGCCCTGATATAATTTTTATTGGTATAATTTAGATATATCGAATGATCATCTTCATCAAAGAGAATTTTTATCCGTACATGATCTAACTTTTTTCCCATTCCTCTACCCTTCCTTCAACCCCTCTTCACTTCCTCACTTACAAAACCTTTGTTTCCATGATTTCCTTTTCTCATTTTTTTTACTTTTTCCCTCTTTCCCCCACCCATCTCCTTTCCTAATAAAGAAGTAAAATGGGCAGAAAATTATGAGGTGATTTCTGTCATTCCCAAAGAAAGGGCTGTTGGATCAGCTAATAGTGAGTGGTACAGGAAGGAATTGCATACCTGCTAGGTAAAAGTAACATCTTTTATTTGAAGTTGTCTTAGGGAAGTTTAAGATCTGGGCCAAATCCCATCACAAATGGCTCCTATGTGTGCTTCTACTTCTTACATTTCTTCTTCTTGTTGCTGTTTTTAACCAGGGATCAAACTCAGGACCTTATGCTTGCCAGGCAGGTACTTATATTGCTGACTTATGAAATCACATTCAAAAAGATAAAAAAAATCCCCACACAGAGTAGAGTACTTGCACATGTTTTTATAAAATGGTGTAGTGGATGACTGATTGTGTCAACTTGGGAAGTTTAGAAGCTTAAGTTGGTGCCGCAATTTACTCCCTAGGGTGTAGAGGACCTGCCCTAGGATGGCTTGTTGCCTTGATGATATAAAAGGGAAAGGACAAAGGATGGACTGGCTTGTGTTCTTCTGAACAGAAGGGCCAGGGATTTAGTTCAGTGGCACAGTGCCTTTCAGCCTTCAATTTGCAGACATCCTCTGCATGCTTCCTTGTCCAACTCTGTGGCTATTGTGTGCCAACTTTTTTTTTTTTTTTTTTTTTTTTTTTTTTTTTTGGTATGGAGAATTGAATTCAGAACCAGGCAGGCACTGTGCCACTGAATTATATTCCTGCCCTTGTAAGCCAATCTTGTAATTTCTTATACATTTGTATATTTTGTGTTATATCTGTTTGTCTTGTAAAACCCTGAGTGATATAGGTGGAAAGACTGGTAATTTAACTGGCATTCCCAAGTGACTGTCAGCGAGGTGGTTGTAATTTAAGAACTGACTCTAGGAGGCAAGACAGACAGGCTTGTGGAACAAAAACTAGGGTGCCTAGAAGCAGATTTATTTATTTATTTTTTTGACAGGGTCCCACTGTGTAGTTCAGGGGCTGGGCTTGAACTATGTAGCCCAGGTTGGCTTCAAAGTCATGGAGATCATTCTGCCTCAGCTTCCCCAGTGCTGGGATTAAAGGTGAATACTACCATAGCAGGTTAGAAGCAGATTTTATTTTGTCTTTTTAAAAATGTATTTGGTACAGGGTCTCACTATGCAGCTTGGAGTCCTGTTTTCAGCTTCCTAAGCACTGGGATTACAGGCTTGGGACACCTCACCCAGTCAGTCACCTTCTCAGCTTGCCTCAGGGGTGGGTCCAGCACAGCATGTGGTGCTGAGGACAGAACCCTGGTCTTAAAAGTTCTTTGCTTTGTCATCAAGGCTTCAAACTTGTGATTGTCCCATCTCAGCCTTCTGCGAAGCTGGAACAAGTGAGTGCCACTGTGCCTGTCTTTTTTAGGTAACAGGAATTGAACTCAGGACAGGACCTTGCATTTGACAGGTAGGTGCTTGTGCCAGTGAGCTGCATCCCTGCCCCTCCTTTTTTTTTTGAGACAGAATTTGTGTTACCAGCCCTGTCTTGAATTCCTAGATTCAAGTGATCTTCTTGTCACTGCTTTCTCAATAGTTGGGACTATAGGGAAGCGCTAATTCACCCAACTTGGAGTATTTTTTTACCCTAAAAAATAATTCAACAGGCTTTGGAAGATATTTCACATTTCCTCACTCTCTTTTCCCTTGGCAGATATGACAGTTAAACTGGATTGTCAACTTGACTAGCTTCAGAGCCACCTAGATTACTAAGGCAAGCCTCTAGGTGTTTCGGTGTCATGGAGGTGTACCTTTAGGTACCATATCTGTATCATCTGGTCCCTAGCCCATTCTTCTATGGTACTATTTCCTTGTCTGCTTCCCAGATACAATGAAGCAAGCAGCATTCCTGTTAACCCTTTTCACCATGATGCTCCTGCCTTGGAACCCATAGACCATAAACTGAACTTCCTGAAACCATCAATCAAAAAAAATCATTTTCTCCTTTAAATGTGGATGTCAGGCATTTGGTCACAATGGGACAGCAGACCAATATAGAAAACTGGTGCCAGGAGCAGAGTTGTTTCTGTGACTAAATCTGTGTGATTTAGAAACCTTTGTGAGGACTTTGGAAAGGTTTGGAGGTGTGGGTTTGTAAGTAGAGCCTGATGGATTGTTTTCATATCTTAGACCAGAATGCTGACAGGAATGTGGACAGTAAAGACCAGGCTCAAGGTTTCAGATAGGAATGCTACTAGGGATTGACTGAGGGGCATGTACATTGAACTCTGGCAAATAACGTGTCTACATTTCACCTAAGTCCTGTGACTTTGTGGAAGGGTAAATTTAAGGAATATGGATTAATGTGGTGGAAGAAACTTTAAGGTACTCTAATGTTGAAGCTGTGGCGTGAATACTGTTGGCTATTGTCAGCTACATTTATATTGAGAATTAGGAACAAAAAGCATAACAGATTTGAAAAATTTTAAATTTTGTCCTGTAAAGAACTATATGTGTAGCCGGGAGTGGTGGCACAGGCCTGTAATCCCAGCATTCGGGAGGCTGAGGCAGGATTGTTGTGAGTTCGAGACCAGCCTGAGCTACAAAGTGAGCTTAAGGCCAGCCTGAACTGCATAGTGAGACCCTGTCTCAAAACGACAAAAAACCACACACACACACACACACACACACACACACAAAAAAAAAAAAACAAAAACAAAACAAAAAAAAAAACTATATGTGAGCCAGGCATGGTAGCAAACTCCTGTAACCCCAGCACTCAGGAGGCTGAAGCAGGAGAATCCTTGGGAGTTGGAGACCAGTTTGGGTTACAAAGTGAGCTAGCTCAAGGTCAGCCTAAACTGCACAGGGAAACCGTTTCAAAACAAAACAAAACAAAACAAAACAAATGGTGTGAACTTGGGAGATCAAAGGAGACATGGTTGCTAAAGTGATTAGTGCCACTGAAAAGAAACCAAATACTTTAGGGCTAAGAAAGATGCCTTGAAAGAATCTCAAGAATGGGCAAAGATCTGATCACCCATTGCAGATGACGGACGCAAGAGTATAAACCTTTTACTTGAAAACTCCTGGACTCCCTACTTGAGGAAGGCCATCTAGGGATCTGATTTCTTGGGATTCATTTTATCATGCTGAGCTGTCCAGGCACTCAGAAGTGGCTGCAACCATTGTTTAAGGGAATTTGGCTACTGTAGTGTCCCTGTAATACTGGTTGTTCAAGCAGCATGCAGAAGGTGCAAATTGTGAGGTTAAACCTTCATCTAGATCTCAAAGGAAGCCCTGCGAGATCAAGCAGTGTGTTTCTGAGAAGAGGGGTGTGAAGCTGTAGATGAAGCTAAAGGTGCAGTGGAGACCCCAAAAAATTGGTGGTACCAGGAACACAGATCTTTTGAGGAAAGCTCAGGCTGAGTGGAATCAGCCTTAGAGCAACAATGTGGGCTAAAGCCAGCAAGACCACATGGATAGGTATGCCTAAACTTCTGGAGCTCACATCTCACCATGTGCCCTGGATGTTAAATATGGAGCTACAGGACTTAATGTTTGCTCTGAAGGATTTCAGTTTTGCTTTGGTCCTATTCGTTTTTTTTTTTTTTTTTTGGTCTTTTTGAGACAGGGTTTCACTATGCAGTTCAGTGTAGCCCAGGCTGCTCTTGAACTCACAAGCATCCTCCTGTGCCAGCCTTCTGAGTGCTGAGATTACAGGTGTGTGCCACTATGCCCAGCCCTGGTCCTATTCTGTTCCACCATTTACCTTGGAATAGCAGTCTTACCGTGTAACACTGGTACTGGTATTCTATACCCTGCGTTTTGGTTTTTGAGGGATTTACAGCTCAGAGTTTGTGATTCAAGTTTGTGTGAATCTCAGAAGAGATTCTGGACTTTTGAGCAAAGCTGAGACTTTTGAGAAGTAAATTTTCAGTTGTGTGCAAAATAGATATTAAGCAGAATTATGATCTTATGTTTATTTGGAGGTTAAGCAGTTTTAAGGAGATGTGTTTGGGTATTATGCTGGCAAGGGTTAGAATGTAGCAATTAAGATCAATTGTCACTTTGATTGGCTCCAGAAGCACCTAGATTAGTAAAGCATAGTGCATCCGGGTGGGTCATTGGGGCATGAACTTGGGTACTGTCTTATCCCTGGCTCGTTTTTCTCTGGCACTGTTTCCCTGTTGTTTCCCAGCCACCATGAAGTAAGCAACTTTTCTCTGTCATGACGTTCCTGCCTTACAGCCAGAGCTGCATACAATAAAGCTGTAAGCCAAATCATTTGGGGTTGTCTGGTATTTGGCCCCAGCTTTTGCTGACCAATATTGCAGACCCCTTAATTTGAGGTTCTTAGGCAGCTCTAACTTTGGATCTCACAAATACAATACTCATAACTGGGACATGCCAGTTTGCAGGGAGCTCTGGCATTCACTGGGACCACAGGAGACTTTGCAAATGCTCTCCAGTGCAAGTCTGTACTAGAACCTGAGAGCTCCTGATGTTCTTCAGTTTCACAGCAGCAGAGTCTGGCATGGACAAATCACATTAAAGGGAAGTTGGAGCTGGCAGGTTACACCTTTTAGATTTTTCCACCAGCTTGAATCTGGTTGGCTGACAACAGGGACAGTTATCTAGGATTCATTTGAGCTCAACTGGACAACCTGTGTGAAATGTGTACAATAAAAACAAATTGTCTAACCAAACATAATGTACTATGTTAGTTGTTGATTATAAAGGTGTTTTTCATGAGACCAAAGACAAAATAGGCCTAAATTTGTAAACATTTATTCTCTTGAACTGAAAAAAGGCTTGCATCAGTACATGTTGTACAGCCTTGCAAATTACACAGAAATTGAAAAGGTTCTTTGTTCATAAGTGCAATGAATCTTTGATGTCCAGGAATCTGCAAACAATGGAAACAATTCTAAACCACTTAAGAAGTCTCCAGCACTCATCAGATATTATTTCCTTAGGTGACAAAAAAATCCACGAGGAGGGGAATTAAAAGTGGCAACTGAAAGTTATTGGAGGGACACTTAAAAGTGAGTGTTTACCTGTCTTGTATGATTCCTATTCCCCTTTGAATTTAAGTGGTTTGATTAAGAGCATTAATAACATAATTTACTTTACACTTAACATTCATACTATCTAAATGTATAAGAAAAGGACCCTACAGGGGAGTTCTGTATTTTCTGGAAAATGTTTCTATGTTTAGAGATTCAGGGGAGGAGTCATCTTCTATTTGTGGGCTTTTAGTGTCCTCAGCCCTCCAAAAGAATGTACATGGTTTTCGACTTGGTTATTCCACGCCTGAATTCTTTTTTCCCCAAATCCTAAGTTGGCTCACACCGTGCTGGCTACAAAAAGAAATACAGGTCGAAACTGGTTAGAGTAATTTTGAAGAATAATTTGCTGTACAATAGAGCTTTGGATCTGATACAAGAATTCAGAAATATAAAACAAAATAACTATAAAAGTTGGAGGCATTTGAACAGCATTTCCTTAGAAAAAGCTGCTAATTCTGTGTCATTCTGGTGTGGATTCCTATAATCAGGTTAAAACGTGTATCTCTTTTTCCCCCCTTTGCACTGGATCAGTGGCCTTTTTCCAACAGCTCTAGCCCATGACCACACATCTTAGGAGTCTCTAAATGTTAATAGAAGCTCCAAATACCAAGCCAACCAGCGAAGGGAGAGGGCAGGACAATCATAGAAGTAAAGGGTTCAAAGGTGGCTGTGTTACTGAGAACTCGCCCTTTCCAAAATGTGAAAGTCATAGTGCTTCTTGCTTGTTCTCAGCTTAAACTTGTTAACTGAGTTGATTTGTTTCTTCAGTGCATTTTGTGCAGCTGAAATGGAGGGGAATGTGGCTAAGACAGTGTACGTAGAGGCCAAATCATTGGGCTTAGAACATTCAGGGTTGACACTGCTGTCCCCACTGCCACAGCAGAGGGCATGACGACGCAGCTGTGGCTGTGACTGGGGGTCCCGGAGCCATCGGATCTTGGCACCAATTTTGAAGAGTTCTCCAAAAAGCTTTTCAGCTTCTATGCGAGTTATTCCATCTGGTAGTTCAGTAATTTCCAAGACTTTCCCAGTGACTAGAATGGAAAAAAATGTATAGAGTTAATAAATCACTGTTGCCAAGCAAGTTGGGTAAAATGTATGCAGACCCAAACAGAGTCTGAGAAACAGAACAGAATTCTCCAAAAATATTAAAGAAACACAAAATTTTAATAGTTATAGTCATGTATGTATGTATGTATGTTTGTCTTTTTGAGACAGAGTATCACTATGCAGTTCAGGCTGGCCTTTAACTCACTTTGTAGCTCAGGCTGATCTCGAACTCACAACAATCCTCCTGCCTCCGCCTCCCTAGTGCTAGGATTACAGGCATGCGCCACCACGCCTGGCCCTAATATTTACAGTCTTTTAAATCATTGCTACTTAGGCCAGGAGTGTAGACTAATACCACTTTCACTGATAGATGCATATACATAAAATGAACCACTGAATAGTAGCTTCTCCAAACTAGGTGATTTTTTTTTTTTTTTTTTTTTCCAGAACTGGGGATTGAACTCAGGAGGACCTTGCGCTTGCCAGGCAAGTGCTTATTTTTTGCTCAGCCCAAACTAGGTGATCTTGAGCTGATATTTTTGTTACTACTGTCAAGGATACTACTTGGCTGCTAAATAAAAGTTAACAGTATAAATGTGAAGGAACTTTGCCCAGCGTCAATACATTCAGATTTGTTTCCTGCTGGGATTAAGGACAACCTCTTCTAAAGAGAGACTGTTTAACTAATTTCCTCAGTCCCCTCCATTCCTTGAAGCCCTTTAATCACTCCTAAAGCCACCTGCACCTTACTATACATGTTCAAATAGTCAAAAGAACATGTCCCAAGAATCATAAACTAAGGGCTGGGCGTGGTGACAAATGCCTGTAATCCCAGCACTTAGGAGGCAGAGGCAGGAGGATTGTTGTGAGTCTGAGACCAGCTTGAGCTACAAAGTGAGCTTAAGGCCAGCCTGAACTGCACAGTGAGACCCTGTCTCAAAAAAAAAGAATCATAAACTGAGGATGGCATGATTTCCTCAGATTTTTTTCTTACAGGACACTATGAAGTGGAAAGCCTATTTTCATGCTGTGCTCTATCTTCAAAGAGACTTACCAGTTGAGACTCATATCTAGTTGCCTCAGGACAGACATACCTGCTTCTCCTGCTCCAAGGTCCGTGGATGCAGCTTTTTTGGCTTGTCTCCTTCCTCGGTTTCCATGTCTGCTGCCTGACTGACCCTGGAAATCCATGAATATTTGAGAAGTTTTCTTTTTTTTTCCTTTTTGAGGCAGGGTCTCACTATATAGTCCAGACTAGCCCTGAGCTCACTCTGTAGCCCAGGATGGTCTCAAACTTGCAACGATCCTCCTGAGTCAGCTTCCTGAGTGCTGGGTTTACAAGCATGCACCACCATGCCCGGCTGAGAAAAATGTGTTTGCAATGGCTGAACACTTAACACCTAAATGTTCTTTGCATTTTATACTTCAGCAGAAATAAGCGATCCTATGTCATCTGTGTTCCACAGAACGGAGTTTCTGTCCCCCACTATGCTCACTCACCTGCTGACTGTCCCTCATAAGCAGGGCTCTCTGACCCTCAGGGGAATAATTTCTTAGCCAAGGAGCCACTGCCTTCTCCCTTGATCTGCTCTTATTTCTTTTTCCTGTATTGTTTTTTAGGGAAGGGTCTACATGGTGTTCATAGAGGTGTTCATAGAGGTTAAGGGTCCAAATGTGGCTGTGTTACTGAGAACTTGCCCTTTCGAAATGTTAAAGTCACAGTGCTTTCTGCTTGTTCATATCTTAAACTTGTTAACTGAGATGATTTGTTTCTTCAGTGCATTTTGTGCAGCTGAAATGGAGGGGAATGTGGCTAAGACTACTAGATCAGACTCCTAGTGATTCTGCTATTTACAGCCTTCCACGTGTTAGGATTATAGGTGTGTGCCAGGGCTGGCATGGCAGGCTTGGGGATCTTGATCTGCTCTTGATGGGGCCAGTGTTAACAAGCATAAAGCAGCTGGTAAGTGCATCACAGTTTACCTTAGACCTGGCCAACTTGGTGCCCTCACACTCATCAATAGAAATGATGTCTTTTGACAAAGCTAGGAGGTCAAAGAACTGCCTTCCATACCTGTTGACTGGGAATGTGTCCATGCATAACAGCAGGAGGGTTGTACTGCAGTGGCTGGCCAAGTAATGGATACCTGGCATCTCCTGGAAGTGAATAAAGTATAATTTTCTTTTCTTAGTTATAATGTACTTCCAGAATTTTCTAAATTGCTTAAAAACAAGATGAACAGGGAAACAGGTTTGGCAGAATAAAACTTACATGGGTGATATTCTTTTAATGAAAAATTTCTACATTTTTTTTGTCTTTTTGAGACAGGGTCTCACTATGCAGTTCAGGCTGGACTTAAGCTCACTTTGTAGCTCAGACTGGTCTCGAACTCACAACAATCCTCCTGCCTCAGCCTCCCGAGTGCTGGGATTACAGGCATGCGCCACTATGCCCAGCTCTACATATTCTTTAAAGAGCTACACACAGTGTGTTTCTGAAAGGATTAAGGCTAGTAATAATTATCATGAAAGTGAGGGATGGAAATTTGGTGGACAAGAGACAAGATGGGAGAAAAATTCTGTATATTTTTAGAACTATTTGTTATTCCTTTGAACCATGTGAATGTATTATCTATTCAAAATTAAATAAATGTAAAAAATCAGATTAAAATGAAATACAAAAAATGTTATGATACTAAATTCTAATACCTCACATAAAGTCTACCAAAAGAACTAATAGTTATTTATCCACTTGAGATGCAGATATTCACATTCTTTTTCTTTTCTTCGGAACCGGGGATTGAATTCAGGCCCTTGTGCTTGCCAGGGAAGCGCTTATTCCACTGAACCATCTCCCCTGCCCCCCACATTCTTTTATGATGATTAAAAACTTCTATTTCAGGGGATGGCAAGAACCCTGCATAACTGTGTCTCTCAGATCTCAATTTCCCAAATATAATTTTGCTGTGACCACAACGCAGAATACTAACCACAATTCGATCACAGTAAGCTATCAGGGACCTATCATTTGCCATTTGTTTTTATAGTTTTAACCTGTATATTTATGTTCTAGACATTCTTAATTTTTCTTTAAATGTTATTTATAGCTTTCTCCACTTGATAGACTTAGGCCATGTCTAGTTTGGGCTATAATAAAATAAGGTTGTTATACAAGTTCTTGTACAACCATGTCTTGACATTTTTCCAATTTTCTTTCACTGAGAAGTGGTACTGCTAAGTCACATGGCAAGTGATTAACTGTCTAATAAGAAGCTGCCAAAAATTTTCCCAAAGTTGTTTTATTATTTTATTCTTTCACTACCAATTCTGTTAAGATTTTTTTTTTTTTATGTATTTGGTACAGGGTCTATAGTATATACAGGGCCTTACTACATAGATTGGACTCAGTGACTCCTGTTTTCAGTCTCCCAAGCACTGGGATTACAGGTGTACATCACCACGCCCAGTCTCAATTTCCCTTTCAGGGTGCCCCATGGGCCGGGGCTGGCTGGACATGGCAGGGATTGAACCCTGGCTGCTGTACTCTGCCTACGCAGGTGCTTTAGTCTGCTGAGCTATCTGGCCAACCCTAGAATTTTAGATTCTCTTCACCTTCTCTTGTCAGTCTTTGACCATAGCCATAACAATGAGTCAGAACATGATACTTCACTCTTAGTTTTCCTAATGACTCAATGCTGAGTCCTTTTCCTAGGGCTCTTGCATATCTTTTCTTCTGAAATGTCTATTTAACTTGTTTTTCAATATCACTAACAATGTTGTGACTATTTGCCCCCTTAATAATTCTATTTTTTTTGCGGCACCAGGACTTTGTACTTGCCCGGCAAACTCTTATTCTATGAGCTATCTCCCCGGGCCAGATAATTCTTTAAGACATGTTTTTGCTTGGTCTTTCTGAGACAAGGTCTTACTATGTAGGTGAGGCTGGCCTGGAGCTTACTTTTTTTTTTTCTCGCAAAACCGGGAATTGAACTCAGGCCTTTGCACTTGCCAGAGAAGCGCTTATTCCACTGAGCCATCTCCCTACCCCCTTGAGCTCACTTTGTAGCCCAAGCTGGTCTTGAACTCACAATGATCCTCCTGTCTCAGCCTCCTGAGTGCTGGGATCACAGACATATACCACCACACCCAGCTTGAAGACAAGATTTTTATTTTTTATTTTTTGTAGAACTGGGGATTTAACTCAGGCCCTTGCGCTTGTCAGGGAAGCACTTATTCTACTGAGCTATCTCCCTGGCCCTGAAGACATGATTTTTAAACAGCTGCACAGTATTCTTTCCTTTGTATGGCTATGACTATATTCCCCATTGATGGACATTTAGGCTGCTTTATTTCTATCTATCTATCTATCTATCTATCTATCTATCTATCTATCTATCATCTATCTATCATCTATCTATCTATCTATCTATCTATCTATCTATCTATCTATCTATCTATCTATCTATCTATCTATGTATCTATAGGATAAACTATCTATCTATAGGATAAACTATGTGCATTAGCCTTAGGGTAAATTCTAGGAAATAAAGTGAAGACTTTTCCTATTGGCTTATAATCATTTGTGTGCATGTCTGTTCCTTACAAGCAGACAGAGGGATGGTCATGTTAAAGATTTTTCCATATTTTTATACACCAGAAGCACAGTATACCCTCAATAAGTGTTGAATAAATTTTGTAATTAACTCAAGGAATGGAATATAAAAACTGAAATAATAACATTAGCAGCAAAACATTAAGATCAGGAATAGTATATGATAAAATATAGTTCTATGGGAAACTGAAAGGTAGTATCAAGATAAACTTCCAGGGACTGGGAAATGGATGTCTTAACAATTCTCTGAAGCTGTGCTGAGCTTTATATGTACTTACCCTGCCCAGTGACGAAAGATCTAGAAAACTGGGGCATGATGGAAAGCGGTGGTCCAGAGGGGCGTATGGTTTTCAGGGTAGATAGCTGAGCTGGCGCCGGTGATTGAGCTGGTGAAATAATGGGACTGCTGAGTTGAGGGCTGTGCTGCAATCACAATACGTTGGGAAAAAAAGGTCAGCATTAAGTGCAGGGCTTTAAAAATTTTTCTTTTGGACCAAAACTACTCTTTCACTATGCTGAGGATTGAACCTGGGGCCTCTGCATCTAGGTAAGTGCTTTACCACTGAGAAACATCCTTAGTCCAATAAAACTTTTGTTTCTTAATGTATGTACTTGTTACAAAAATTAAACATTACAGAAATATATAACCTCCAACTCCTAAAGATGAGCACTGTTGTTGTTTCTGTACATCTGCATTCACAGGCCCACTTTTCATGACAGTAGGAATAGACTATACAATTTATTTTTGAAATCTGCTTTGTCCCTTGGCAATAATATTGATACTCTAAATTAAAAAAATCTAAAAAAAATACTCTTTCTTCCCCACATTAAATATTTAAACATTTCATTTTAAAGTAACATCAAAGCTAGGTGTGGCAGCACACACCTGTATAGTGGTCCCTCACCAGAAGTTTTTCTGGTGAGAAGTTGTTCCAGATACCCCATGATAAGTGAAAATCAGCGAAGTAGTGACATTATACTTATTTCAGTATTTATATATATTTTAAGGCTTTATAAATCCTTCCCACTCTTGTAAACCTTTTCCACATCTTTAAAAACACTTCTAATGGTCTTAATCATTCTCTAAACTCATAAATCTATGTAATTTTAACATATATATACTATACAATACTGCAAAAATCTCATGATATAACAATCTGCAATAAATAATTTAGATTAATATTTTTTGAAAACCTGCAACACAGGGAGTCTTCAAAAGTCAAACCATGTAATAGCAAGGAACAGCTATAATCCCAGCACTCAGGAGGCCGAGGCAGGACTGTTGTGAGTTCAAGACCAGCCTGGGCCACCAAGTGAGCTCAAGGCTAACCTGAACTGCATGACGAGAACTTGCATCAAAAAGACAACAAAACAAAACAAAACTGGTGTCAACACTTTCCTCTATATTTATAGTCAGGCATTGTAACAATGTGTATGATCCTGAGAAATGTGTTATCAAGGCTCTTGAATTTGGTGACTATTAGAGTGTGCTTATACAGACTAAGACAGCTACAGTGCCACTGGATGATAGACATTTTTCAGCTCCATGATCATCTTTTTTTGGGCGGGGGGGGGGGGATGGTGGTGCGGGGAATTGAAACCCAGGGCTTTTTTTTTTTTTTTGGCAGAACTGGGGATTGCACTCAAGCCCTTCAAGTGCTTGTTCTACTGAGCCATCTCCCTGGCCCCCCAAGGGCTTTGGACATGCAAAGCAAATATTCTATCATAAGTCACATTCCCAAGTACATATTTTTTTTTTGAAAATACTTTGTAAATGAGCTGTAAACATAGACCACTTTATCCCCAAATTAATGTCTATCCTTAAGGGGATTTGTTAAATGTCACACTCATGTCCTTTTGTTACTAATATCCTTTTTAAAAAATAATGTATCTATTTTATTATTTTTTTAAAATTAATACAGTCTTGCTATGCAGCTCAGATTCCTAATGATCCTCCCCTTTCAGCCTCCCCAGCACTGGGGTTATAGATTCTGGTGGCCAGCATGGCATGGGGCTGGCATGTCATATAGTACTGGTGATCAAACCTGGGTCTCTGCACTTGCTAGGCAGGTACTTCTTGCCAGAGCTATATTGGCAGCCCACTAAGGTCCTTTATAGTAAAAAAAAGACATAATTTGCCTCTCAACTCTAGAATCCTGACCAGAATCAAAGGCTGCATTTAGAGCCGGGCGTGGTGGTGCAGGCCTGTAATCCCAGCACTCGGGAGGCTGAGGCAGGAGGATTGTTGTGAGTTCGAGACCAGCCAGAGCTACAAAGTGAACTTAAGGCCAGCCTGAACTGCATAGTGAGACCCTGTCTCAAAAAGACAAAAAAAAAAAAAAAAAAAAAAAAAAGGCTGCATTTATTGGCTCTTTCATTTCTAATCTGAACAGTCTCAGTACTTAATCCCTTTCATGACATTTTTTGAAGATTCTTTTCTAAAAATCACTTTGAACATAAGCTGTTCTGTAAATACAGCTATTTTGTAGAATGTCCCTAGTTTGGGTTAGTCTGATGTAGCTTTGTAAAATGTTCAGATTATTTATTCTCAAAAGAAACACGAATGAAATGGTATTGAGTCTTTCTTAATATATCATGTCAAAGCAATCTGAATATCGTTGATCACCACAGTCTTGATGACATTTAAATCCATGTTTTAATTAAAGTGAGTATCTGGGCCAGGCATGGTGGTCCATGCTCCTCAGCACTTAGGAGGCTGAGGCAAGAACACCCTTGTGAGGGAAGACTAGCCTGGGCTCCACATTGAGCTCCAGGCCAGCCTGGACTGCAGAGCAACCCTGTGTCAAAGAAGAAGAAAAAGTAATCTGCCAAGTTTCTCCACATTTAACTGCTAATGTTTCTTTTGTAGTTTAAAGTATTGTGTAGGAAAAGACAGACTAAGATACAAATATTGTGTATTTAATAAACTGTCAACCAAAAAAAAAAAAAAAAGTATTGTGTAGGAATACTTTAAAAAAATATGCTAGTTGCATCAAACTTTCTTTCATCATTGGTGATGTTTCTTTTCTTGGTAGTTTTCTGATGGTGATTTTCTTACTCCATCTTTTAAATTTACCAATTCATATTCTTCTGTAAGAAAGTTACACTGCTCTCTTTCATTTATTCATTTTTATCAGTATAGACTCAATGAATTATTATATTCTGTGGCGTACCTTTTCTATTACTCTCTTATGCCCAAAACCTTCAAGCCTGATCTTCTCATCTTTTGTTGTATCTCCAATATTTTTGCAGCTTTTCCTTTCAGGTACAGCCACATGGTCTAGGTTCCTACTGTACTTCCCTTGTACCAAAGTTAGCAACAGTTACTTCTCTAAGGCACTCTGGTTTCTTTCAGTGGAGAACAGTATTTAAAAACTTCCTCTGCAGCTGGGCGTGGTGGCGCAGGCCTGTAATCCCAGCACTTGGGAGGCTGAGGCAGGAGGATTGTTGTGAGTTCGAGACCAGCCTGAGCTACAAAGTGAGCTTAAGGCCAGCCTGAACTGCATAGTGAGACCCTGTCTCAAAAAGACAAAAAAAAATAAAAAACACTTCCTCTGGGTAACTAGTGTATGTTAAATATTTTCAGTATACATATTTACTGCTATTTTCTGACATGGCATAGTAATTTATTTTATCTGTGTCCTTTGTAAATACTGCACCAACACATCTGGCTTGCATACATATGTTTTTATAAGCTTTTTCCAAGATTCTTTTGGGGAGGACCGAGGGGTTGAACCTAGGAGGCCTGCATGCTAAGAGGCAACATTAGCTATAGATCTAAATCCCTGTTCCATAATTTTTACTACATAAAGTTCCAGAAACAGACTTATGGAATAGAGGTTTACATCTGGATTTTGAAAAACATCACCAAAGTGCATTCCAAAAAGATAGTACCAACTGGCATTACCATCAAAGGTATATGACATTTTGTAACTACTTATGTTTACCAATGTAGCTAATATTTTTCTGGATTTTACCAATTTTATAGGTAAGTATTTTGTTTTTATCTTTCTAACGGCCACTGGCCATGTATAGTTTGTGATCTATTAATGAACTTTGCTGTCTATATTCTGCTGTGATTTTGTCAAGGACCCTGAAAACGTTTTTTAGATCCCACTTTTTTTTTCAGCTTACATTTTAAATAACTTATAAAATCTTTTGATTCTGTAGAATGAAGTACATGGGTCAACAGAAAAGCATAATGAATTTTCATGTACCCATTGTGCATGATCAATGTTATTATACCCTCTTTCTTTTTTCCTGAAGTATTTAAAAACAAACTTCAGATATTTTGGCATATAGACATTTCTTTTCTTTTCTTTTTTTTTTTAAACAAAAGGGACCTCATTTGTAAAGGGCCCTTGGGATGACCCCTGGAAGGCTGGCTTCTCAGGGGTAAGGGGCATTTGGGAAGATGTGCTTGAATGGGTGTGCCCTCCATCGTCTGGCACCCTGGGCTGCCTCAGGGACAGGTGGGTGGCACTGGCTCAAAGGTAAGCTTCAGGGGCCTCAGCTTCCAGCAAATCTTCAATAGGCCCCTCCTTGGATGGCAGTAGATGTTCATCAGTTCCGCCTGCAGGTATGACTGTGGGTTCTCTCTCCTGGCCCAGCAGTGGGGACTGAACCTCCTCAGTGACCCCTTTTGGGGGTCCAGCAGGTGACATAGGGCAGGAAGGCTGGGCATGTGCCCTCAGGGGTAGGCTCCTTGGGAGTGGAAACTCTGGTTACTGTTCTCATTACTGAGATCCAACAGGATGACAGGGTCATTTCATCGGGGACTGGTGACTCTTCCCCATTGCTCTTGGCCACAGGAGCTCTGCTGTGGCACCTGTCTGCTGTCCTTTCTCCTCCAGAGTGTTCACCATGGCACCCACTTGAAGATATGAAGGGAAACGTTGCCCACAGTCATCAAGTGCTTGTCTCATCACTGGACCTTCTTGCTGGTCACCATAACCTTCTTGATAAAGGTCTCAGCTTCTATGGTCTGGCCAGCCATGGTGGCAGCACTGGGGCTGAGCCTGCAGCAGGGTGACCTCTAGTTGTGTGGACTCAGGCTTGGGCTCCTCACCAGACTCAGGTACCAGCAAATAGATATTTCTATCTATCTGATAAGAACTTTTTTGAGGGAGCAATATTGGAGATTGAATCCAGGACATAATGCATGCTAAGCAAGCACTGTCACAGTGCTACAAAACTGATAATTCTTTCTAGACTACATAACCACCATACTATACTACAAAATTAACATATTTAAATACGCTTTAGTAATTTAAAACTGGCTTATTTAATTCCCAAACAGGATCCATATATTGCATTATTATAAAAGTACCTGCCTGGCAAGCACAAGGACCCAAGTCCAATCTCTGGTATCTCCCCTGGGGCGGTGAGGGGGGAAGAACACCACCACCACCAAAACCAATAGACTCAAATCCCATTAATTACTTAATTATGGTATCGGGGATTAAATGTAGGGTCTTTGCACTCCAGCCCTTTCTTTGTTTTTTGAGACACTCTGGTTTTGAATTTATAATCTTTCTGTCTCAGTCTTTTACCATGCCAAGGTCCAGCTTCCCATTTTTTTAGAAGGGTCTACAGGGTGTTCAGTCTCTCACTACTAGATTGGACTTGTAGTGATCCACCTGTTTACAGCCTCCCAAGAGCTGGGATTGTTCATGGTATTGGTAGTTCAGTGGTAGAATTCTCGCCTGCCAAGAGATGGGATTATAGGTGTTCGCCACCACCGTCTCAGTTGCCACCTCAGAATGCCCTGGGGGGCAGGGCCAGCATGGCAGGCTTGGGGACAGAACGTGCCTGGCCCTTGCACCTGCTTGCAGGTGCTTTAATCTGCTGAGCTATTTGGCCAGCCCTCTAATTTTAAATGCCATTTATCTGTTAAGGCTAATTTGTCCAGTAAAATATCCCATTAGTATCTTGCAATTTTTTTCTCCTTTTTCCTTTCAGTTAGCAGCTGAAAATCTTACATTATTTAAGGAATGAAGTAAGATTTTTGTTTCAAGACAATAATTTTTGAAACTGTGCATATGTGTGTGTACGTATATATCATATGTATGTGTTGATTAGATTCAGGCTCAAACATCATAGGTGATACTGTATATTTCCTCCTATATAACAGTAAGACATAAGTAATGTCTGAGTGACTGTTTTTAGTGATGACATAATTGATTATGAGGCTTAATGTTGTTTGTCTAGTCCATCAATTGTAAAGTCCTTTATGAAATGAATGTTTTAGCTAGTGTTTTTGGCCATCTGGTGGTTATTTTCTCTAACAAGGTCCCAAAATTTTCTATCATGGCTTCTGCACTTATTAATTCTTCTTTGAAGTAATTTCCTAATTATCTGGTAATACTAAAATATAGTTCATAAGGAAAAGGTAGCATAAGTACTAGATTCTTTTTCTTTATGAAACTTCCTGTTTTATTTTCTGAGTTGGAGATGAACTTCAGCGTCTTGTACATTTTGGGCAAGTATCTGATTGTTGAGCTACTCTCCCACACACTTGAATTTTAAGTTAATTTTTTAGAGATTGGATTTCAAATTTAGTGTCAAGTATAGGTTGGTTGAAAAAACAGGTTGATCTTAGGTAATGAAAAATAACAAACAAAAGCATCTTACCTGAACAATATTGTCTACATTGCTAAACTCGACACACTTCTGCCCTCTCTGGTGGTCACAGTAATATTTATTTTGTTTCCACTGAGGGGGTGAGTGGGCACCAGATTGTGGATTGTTTGGTACACTGAGCTGCATCATCACCATTCCTCCACTAGGTGGCGCTGGCGGCACAGCTGAAAACCAGAATTAGGATGCTGCAATCAACATATTTTAGCAACTAGCTGGCATCTCTGAATACTAGGATAACAATACTACATTTCTCAATAAAATTTTACTCTTACATATTTAAGCACTAATATATACAAACACTGTGTTTAAAAACAGATTAAAGTGAATTGTTTAGGCCCGAATAGCTCTATCTTACTGTTTTTGCACTTCATACACACTGTTTTAGTAAAAAACAGCATGACATACATGATCTACAAAAATCTTTAATTTTTTAAATGAACTGTACTAAATAAGTATCATTTATAATAAGTATTATTTATTATGGGACAGTGAATCAGCATTCTAGACAGAATGAAAAACAGGCACAAAAGTATTTTGGGGGGATGAAAGAATATAGTGTATTATAAAACAAAGTTCTGCATGATTTGAGCACACATGTACAATTAGGGGGCTTGCTTGCCAGGGAATTCTGTCAGAGGAATGATGTAAGATTTTTGTTTCAAGACAATAATTTTTGAAACTGTGCATATGTGTGTGTACGTATATATCATATGTATGTGTCTTGGAGAGGGGGAAGAGTTGGGGGGTGAGAACAGCATGCAGTAAGCAGATTTTTTTTAGTAAACAGATTTTTAACAGTTTATTGCAAGTAAGAAAAGTTAGGCTGGGGATATAGCTCAGTGGCACAACATCTGCCTGGCAAATGTGAGGTCCTGAGTTCAATGCTGGATACAAAAAAAAAAGGTAATCAGGTTTGTGGAAATGGCAGCTATATCAATGTGAAAGGGAAGGACTAAAGAGGTTTAATTATAATTTTGAAATTTTTGTTTTGATGTTGGTGTTGGGTGAGGTAAAAGATGCACACAGAGCTGGAAAATAACTAGACTGACGTGCCTTTGACAAACTGGATAGGGATACTCAGAAGGGATCTGGCTGTGTTGACTTTCTCAGCTGAAATAAGATTTGGGAGATGCTGGCAGAAGGTAGGGGCTGAATCTTTAAGGCAGGCAGGCTGGATGAGAGCAAGGCGAGAGGCGAGAGGGCCTGGAGAAGGGACCCCAGAGATCCACAGGTACAGTGGAGGAGAGCCAGGAAAGCAGAAAAGTCATGGAGAGGAAGGAGCGGAATGTGTGCACTAAGCAGCGTGACACCTCAAATGGCCTGAGAGTATGTCTTCTTAATACTAAAGAAAAAAAATTTTTTTTGGTGGAACCAGGGATTGAACTCAGGCCCTTGCACTTGCTAGGGAAGTGCTTATTCACTAAGTGATCTCCCCAGCCCTACTAAAGAAAATTAATGGAGCTGTTTCTTAAATGGGCAAATGATGAATTGTTTTTGAATAATCTATTCGTACCAGCACATTGGTGGCCTTGAAGCTGTTGGGAACCACGTGGTGAAGTAGCTTGAGGAAACTGTACTTCTGGTCCTGCATGCTGCAAGTAACCTACTGAAGAGCTGTGGGGAAAAAGATGATACACACAGCATGATGAGAAGAAGCAGACAAGAAATCTCTGAATTAACAGTCCTACAAAGTTATCTAAATAGATTTTTCAGGCTAGTAGAGGCAAGTCAAACTTTGTGAATTAGAAGTATTTTATTTGGCAAAATTTGCTTTCTGATCATAGCACTGAAAATCCAGGAGATTATTAAATTCTTACTATTATTACTGCCATTACTCTATTATTACTATTACTCTACTACTATTACTAAACTACTATCTACATGATCTGATCACAGAAACTAGTAAGGTATTCTCTAAGTAATGAAAAAAGGCGCTGCTCTTACAAATCATTCCAAATGTCTTTTGTATTGTTCAAATAATTATTTTTAAGAAAGAAAATTAAGAGCTGGCCATGGTGGCACATGCCTATAATCCCAGCACTTGGGAAGTTGAGGCAGGAGGATCACTGCAAGTTGGAGACCAGCCTGGGCTACAAAGTGAACTTAAGGCCAACCTGAACTGCATAGTGAGACCCTACCTCATCCACCCCCCCAAAAAAAACCCCAATTAAGTCATTAGTTTTATCAAATAAGAGGCACACTTTGGAGTTGGTCTATAGCTCAGCAGTGCTGCCCCTGCGCTGCATGAGTGGCCCTGATTTCCACCGCATCAGAATCCTACAGAGTATGTAATTTGTCATTCATAGGATTCATAGTAAGTACATTCTAAAAATATATATATTAAGAATAAAGGCATCAACATATATGTTTAAGCATATTCTAATGAACAAACTGGAAAAATGGGTCCATTAGTGTAATAAATTACGTTTTTTTTTAAGTTTTTGATACTTATCTTTAAGGATTTTTCATAATTTCTCTAAAACTTTGTTAGTGAATTCTTTTAGAGTAGCAGTTTAAAGATATAGAATGGTACTACTGAAGCTACAAATGATCAGGAATTTTTTTTTCAACTTTTTATTTTCTTACCAGGAATCAAACTCAAGATCTTATTATACTGGCGAGGCAGATGCTGTGTCACTGAACTATATCCCCAGCCCTCCTGATCAGGAAATTTAATTTATATCTAAAGGATCATTAGTCCGTCTTGTCTCTTTCCTTGGTTTATCTTGTCTCCTTCCTTCCTTCCTTCCTTCCTTCCTTCCTTCCTTCCT
>PVKA01021916.1:0-24957 GCA_004027165.1 Ctenomys sociabilis
GCGTGGTGGCGCAGGCCTGTAATCCCAGCACTTGGGAGGCTGAGGCAGGAGGATTGTTGTGAGTTCGAGACCAGTATGAGCTACAAAGTGAATTTAAGGCCAGCCTGAACTGCATAGTGAGACCCTGTCTCAAAAAGGCAAAAAAAAAAAAAAAGAAAGAAAGAAAATTTTACTCACAGAGAATTACCACAAAACACAATGTTCTTTAACTGCTAGCAAATGTTTATATATCAGAAAACATTTCACTACAACAGAAAGACAAGGCAAAGGGAGCATTTTAGCTTACACAAAAGATTAACTCAATTTCTTTCAGTGGTTGAAATATGCAAATCTCTTTTGAGTACTTTGGCAGCTTTTTTCCCAAAAAGGTATGGCCCTAAGATAGTTACAAGAACATCTTAAGCAACATCAAAGAATTCTAATTCCTAAACATCTAGTGCCAAAACTATAATATCAAAACTCCTAATCTTTCACAATAATTGGAAACAAAACAGGACCACGGACATAGCTCAGTGGCATAAGTGCCTGCCTGACAAGCACAAGGTCCTGAGTTCGATTCCCAACACCTACCCCCTTAAAAAAAGGAAAAAACCAAACCTCTGGGTATAACAGCACATGCCTATAATCACAACCCTCTAGGAGGCTGAGGCAAGAGGTTCACAGTTTGAGCCCAGCCTAAGCAACTTAGCAAGACCTGCTTGCAAAACCAAAAGATAAAAGCCGGGGCCAGGGAGATGGCTCAGTGGAATAAGTGCTTTCCTGGCAAGCACAAGGGTCTGAGTTCAATCCCTGGTTCCGCAAAAAAAAAAAAAAAAGATAAAAACCAAAATGCTGGGGCAGGAAGAGTTTCCTGAGATACACCACAGTACAAAGGGCCTGTGTTCAATCCCTACTACTGGGCAGACGGGAGCAGGAACCTAAATCCACTTGCACTAATCCATTTTCAGTTACTATAACTGAGTTCTTAAGTTTTTTTGGAAGCCAAAATTATCCTTTGCCCTGCTTTTCTATTGCAATGAGCTTTTTCTTGAATTTATGGAAGTTAACATATTCGCTATGGCTACTGAGCCCTACATCCGGAGTGCTTAGTCCTAGGTCAGGTGCCCCACTGATTTTGGCCTCTGGTGAGAGCTGAGTCTACTAGCAACTAGCATTATAGTGGGATGGCATGGGAACAAAAGAGAACATCACAAACCCACAGCTAGGGGCACTGGGGCCTTGGGTTCCAAGGACACACTGTCAAAGTGACCTAAGTTTCTCTCAGCAGGCCCACCTGCCACCTGCCATATCAATGCAATGGGGACAAGCTAGTAGCAACACAAGAAGCCTTGAAGATACACTTCAACTGTAACTTACAAACAACATTCACAGTCCTTCAAATGCCAGCTAAAACATGAAGGACAAAATTAGAAAAGTCACCACTGGGCTAGGGAATGAGCTCAGAGGCTTACACACCTGCCTGTCAAGCACAAGGTCCTGAGTTTGATCTACAGTCAAAAAAAAAAAAAAAAATCACCATTTACAACCACCAGTTTAATCAGTGACTCAAGCAAAGACCATCAATAAATGCTAAAACTTGGGGTAAGCTGCTGAGTCCCAAGAGAGTTGCACATTACTACCTCAGTGTATACTACTCTCAAAGGGGAACAGTAGTGCTCAAGAGAGAAATATGGTCCATGCTACTTTCACCGCGTGATGGAACCAATCATCATCCAAGAGATGAGCTGATGGGTGCCTCCTGGGGACAAGTGCTGGACAGGACAGGGCATCACTTATCCAGCTGCCCTGCCAGGAGCATCTAATGTGACTCTCTTCATGTGGAAAATAGTCAGATACATCCAAATAGGGAGATATTTGGTAAGACAACTGGCCTAACAATGTAAAAATGCTATGGTACAAGATAACACCTCCCCCAAACAAAAAGATTAAAGTCAGAAAAGATATCAACTGATTACAAAAATGTGATCCCTGAGTCAATCCTGCATGAAGAAAGAAAACACAAAAAGGACATATGGAAAGCAGAAATACAAATGGAAACATACAACAACAACTAAATTGAGTCAGATAAGGCAAAGTGAATGGCATATGCTGCAGGAACTAATCAGCTTTTCTTCTGGATGGTTAACAACCTAAGTTCACAGATCAAAGTTGGAGAAATAGAAGAGCCACAGGCCAGCCAACATTTTGGCCCTAGCCTTTCAAGGTCAGCGAAGACTCAGGACATAGGAGAACCTGGACTGCAACATCATGAAACTCGGTTGAGCTCCAAATTTTCTAAACAAGGAGATTATGGAGCCACAGAGGAAAGAGATTGATGATTTATAGTGTGCCTGGGGAGAGTCACATGGAGAGAAAACGTTCTCTCAGGCTCTCACAGAGAGCAAACTGGTCAAGCATTGACCATGACTCATCCACATGGATGACACAAAGGATCTACAGAATAAGGTACAGGACTACAAGATAAACCCTGAGGGGACTTCACTGACCTCATAAGAAACATAAAGTACATGTGTTGGCATATATGTCTTGCTCTATCTAGGTCTTAACCATCCAGCAGAAAAGTATAAAAATGAAGTATACCCCACGGGGCCACAATAATAAGTTGAGCTGTAAATGGCTATGGTCGACAACTTCTTCAGATAACTCACTATTGTTGTGGAATGCTGGACTGTGTAGGACTGTGTTGTCAAGTTCAGGCACCTAAATTAGTTGAATGACAATGAAGTGCCCATCTTTGACAGGTGTAGACAAAGGAAGGGGTATAGAAAGGAAGAATCATGATGTGTGTGTATGGACAGTACAGTTGGGATAGATAACGCTGTGCTTCTACAGAATTCTATGAGAGGCAAGATTTGCACTAATGGTGGTTGGACAGGATATTATGTCGGCTTCTAGTACTATGGACAACCACTAGGAAAATAACAAGGTAGAAAGTATTAATTATTGAATGTTTGATGTAATTCAGGTATAAAAAATAAGATACGCAAACAGCTATACTCTCTTAATTTACTGATAAGAGACATACAGTATAATAATGTCTGTAAGTATAATATCATGTATGCCCTTCTATGATACTAAAACATTATGAAAACAGTTTGCAATGTATTAATTTATCAAATCCATCTTGTCAAGGTATCTTAAAACTGTCTCATTGATATTTGTACTTCAATAAAACAAAAATTAAAAAAAGGACATATGGGAAAATCTGAAATAGAATATTATATATAAATGTTAATTTATCTTGAGTTCTTTAAATTATTTAGTGTTGATGTATCATACACTCTATAAGTTATTACCAAATTGTTCAACAAACAGAACATTTAAATTTCAAGATAGAACATAAAGAATCATGGCAAAAAAAAAAAGGTTAAAAATTGGTGAACCAAAGAGAAGGTACAGGGCCTGGGATACAACTCAGCAGAACAGCACCTGCCTGGGAAGTGCAAAGTCGTGAATTTGATTCCCAATGCCCCAAAAAAAAAAAAAAAAAAAAAAAGATAAGGTGCACTAAGTGTGTGCTATGTTACTCTCTCATCTCTTCTGTATGCATAAAATTGTGCAAAGATAAAAAGCTCCAGAAAAACCTTCATTCTAAAGTTCTTATTTTTATTTCAACCACTTTTTAAAATATCTTCACTGCATATAGCTAACAAGAAGTATCACAACATAGTCTGGATACAGAATAAGATTAAATGAAGAATTTCCAAACCTGAAAACTCCAACTGATACTGGGATAAACATTACTGTAAGACACCACCACTTCACCTCGGCTCTCTGGAGAACCTGAAACCTCCGGTCACTGTATCCTCTTGGACTCCCTGCCACTCACAGCTCAGTGTCCCTGGCCAACTCTGCTTCCTTCCACAGCCCTGTCTCCTGTGCCATCCTGGTCCTCAGTGCTCGGCTGCTTGCTTTGGCCGCTGACCAGCGGGCTTGCAGTACCAACACATGCAGGACTTCTGCATGCCTTTCTCCACCCGGAGACTATACTCTATACTCCAGATACACACTTCCAACTGGCTATTCTGTGTCCACAGAAACTCAATATTACAGGAAATAAGTAATAAAAACAAAGGAGTCATAAAGATTTAGCTCAAAGTAAAATTTAAAAACCCACAATGGCTTTCCAGTCAGCCAACTGGGGCAGCCGTGGCCCCCAGTGTGAGCAGCATAATTCTGCAGCCGCACTTCCACAAGGACTGGCAGCAGCCTGTGGGGTGCAATCAGCCAGATCAGTGGACCAAAGGCGCAAGTTCCAACAGTCACAGCGTGCCACACCACATGACCCCTTTGTCTGGACCCATCTGCCCATCCTGTGCTCTCCCAGGTCTCCCAGGTCCAAGCCAGCTGGGGGCTTCATCTGAAGGAGCTGTGAGTGGCTGATGGTCACAAGAAGGCAGAACGAATCCACAGGCCCTCAGGCCCATGTGCAGCAGCTAATGCTCATCCTATCTCCCAGGAAGCCATGGGCCCCAATAAGGGAGAAAGCTCTGCTGAGAACTCAAGTTGGCCCCCCTGCTGACAGGACCTGAGATGCCCATCAGGAACATCTAGAAAAAGGCCACAGTCATCACAGAAGGGGAAAAATGCTTAAGGCGTTTGCTAGTCTGCGCATGGCCAGCCACCAATGCCGGCTCTCTGGCAACTGGGCAGAGACAGCCAAGGAAGTTGCAGAGCAGGATGTTGAGAAGGAAAAAAACAACTGTTGGGATCTTGTAATAAATGCTCAGAAAAGCTAAAAGCAAAACAAAACAAACCCCAAATGGAAACCAAGCAGGGTGGCATACAATGTAATCCCAGCTACTTCCAAGGCTGAGACAAGAGGATCAAAAGTTTGAGTCCAGCCTGCCAATTTACCAAACCTTTACGGAAAACTAATTCTAATTCTACATAATCTCTTGCAGAAAACCAAAAGGGTTTAGGCAGGTGCAGAGACTGGAGTTCACCCCCAGCATGCTGTGCTGGCCCCACCCCCGAGGCACGCTGGGACAGCGACCAAGATTGGGCATGGAGGTACATGCCTGTAATCCCAGTGCTTGGGAAGCTGAAAGCAGGAGGATCACTATGAGTCTAATCTGTGTAGTGAGACCCTATACTTCATACATTAAAAAAAGGGGGAGGGAGGCAATGCCTTCCAAATCATGACACTAGCACAACTCTGATGTCAAAATCACGTAAAGATGTTACAAGAAAACCATAGGCCAACACCTCATAAAACACACACACACAAAAAAAACCATGTGAGAATCCTTTAATACTGTATATGAAAGGGATAATGCATTACAATCAAGTGGAATTTAACTCCTAAAATGCAAGGCTGATTCAAAATTCACTGAAAAATCAATTCGCCATTATCTGCGGACTAAAAAGAAAAAAAAAAATCTAAAAAGCCGTGCAAAAAGTAACAAAGTTCAACACCCATTACTGACAAAAAAAAAAAAAAAAAAAAAAAAAAAAAAAAAAAAAAAAAAAAAAAAAAAAAAAAAAAAAAAAAAAAAAAAAAAAAAAAAAAAAAAAAAAAAAAAAAAAAAAAAAAAAAAAATCAGTAAACTATAAATTTCTTTAACCTAAAAACAAAAAAGCTAAATAATATATAATGCAGGGCTGGGAGATAGCTCAGAGCACATCCCTGACAAGCACAAGGGTCTGAGTTCAATACCCAGTTCTGCAAAAATAATATAATAAATAAATATAATAATAATTATAATAACATATAGTGCAAAAGACAAAATGTTTATTATCCCAGAACATAGGAGGCTGAGGGAGGAGGATTGCTGTGAGTTTAAGATCTGCCTGGGCTACAAAGTGAGCTCAAGGCCAGTCAGAACTACATAGTGAGGCCCTGTCAAAAGACTCCAAAAAAAAAGAAAAAAAAAAAAAAAAACCAGTTCAAGGCTAAGCTGAGTGAGGTGGCATATACCAGCTCTCCAGAGGTTGAGACAGGACATAGCTTAAATTTGAATACAGCCTAAACACAGTAAGTTCAAGGCCTGCCTGTACTACCATGCAAGACACTCTCTCAAAAAACAAGAGTTCAATCCAGGCCATCCTAGGCAATTTAGCAAGACCTTGTCTCAAAATAAAAATTTAAAAAAGGATAAGGATATATCTCAGTGGTACAGCCCTTGCCCAATATGCGTAAGATCCTGTATGTAATCTTCAGTGCAGCAAAAGAAAAAACAAGGAAGAAATCCTAGTCAGTACAATGGGAAGCAGGGTGGAAGGAGAGGTAGGCATAGACCTACTAGTATCTAAATAATACCATCTAGCCGGGCATGGTGGCGCATGCCTGTAATCCCAGCACTTGGGAGGCTGAGGCAGGAGGATTGTTGTGAGTTCGAGACCAGCCTGAGCTACAAAGTGAGCTTAAGGCCAGCCTGAACTGCATAGTGAGACCCTGTCTCAAAAAGACAAAAAAAAAATAATAATAATAATAAATAAAAATAAAAATAAATAAATAAATAATACCATCTCTGCCAGACAACATGATTACCTGTATAGAAAAATCCCAGAGCTGTGGAGATAGCTCAGCCATCTAAGTACCTGCATAGGCAAGCATAAGAACCTAGGTTTGATTCCTGGCACCACAGGTCGCACTGGTCCCAGCCCTGGGCACACTGAGCCAGCCACCAAGATTGGGTGTGGTGATGTGTGCTTGTAATCCCAGTGCTTTAGAGGTTAAAAACAGGAGAATCACTACAAGTCTGAGCTGTGCAGTGAGACTCGGTATCAAATACATACAATTTTTAAAAATAAAAGATGCTTTTCTTTTTGCGGTACCAGGGATTAAACTCAAGCCCTTGCACTTGCCAGGCAAGCACTTTAAAATATGCTTAAAACAAACAAAAAGTGTACTGAGTTCAATCCCAAGTACCCCCCAAAAAAATCTGTAACAAACATGTAAGTTTAGCAAGCCCGTGAGGTTCAATATAATAGAATCAACTGTTTTTCTATTATAAACAACAAATAATAGCAAATCTGAAAATTTTAAAAAGTACAAAGGGGATCTGCTAAGGTTTAGATCTACTATGCCCTAAAAAATTCATGCACTCAGAAGGGTAGGGTTTTCAAAGGTGAGTGGATCATGGAGTGTTTTACTTATTAGTGATCCAGAAGGTTGGGCCTGGTGGAGGGGGGCACTGTGGGAACAATCTAGAAGGTTCTATCTCCCTCCTCTGCCTGCTCCCTTTTCTATTTCCTGTCCACCATGATATGAACAACTTTTCTGTAGAAGTAGACCCTCCTACTAGGCTGTTTCTGCATTTGATCTTGCCTGCCATGTACTGAAACTTTATTTTGAGCCAAAATAAACCTCTCTTCTAAGTTGTAGGTGTTGGGTATCTTGTCCTAGTGACAAGAGAAAAACACAGCGTCTCAGTGGCAGTTAGCCTAGCATATGTGAAGCCCTAGGTTCACTTTTCAGCACCAAAACACAAAACAAAACCCAAAAAGAAGCACCAATTATAACAGTACCAACAATGAAATACTCAGGTACATGCAACATACTAAAAACTAGTGTGCTAACAACTACAAAAAAGTTAAACTATCAGCTGTCCTCAAAATGATCTAGATACTCAACACAAGGCAAAAAGAACCTCAATCGGGGACCAGAGAGACTGCTCAATGGCATAAGCACCTGCCTGGCATGCTCAAGATCCTGATGTTGAACCCTGGTACCATTAAAAAAAAAAAAAAGGTTAATTTGTAGACATTAATAACCTAAACCTAAACCAAAAACATAATTGGAAACACACAGGAACTAGAACAGTAAAATCTATTGTAAAAAACAAGAAATGTGAACTGGAGAGATAGCTCAGCAGTCTAAATACTTGCCTGGCAAGCACAAGGACCAGGTTTCAATCCCTGGAACCATGTGCCATACCAAACTCAGAACCCCAGGTCTACTGTGCTGGCTCAGAAACTGGGCATTGTGGTGCACACCTATAATCCCAGTATGGGAAGGCTGAGACAGGAGAAGCACTATGTGCCCAAGCTGATAGCAAGACCTATGCTAAATAAATAAATAAAATGATTAAAAAGAAATACATGCTAAGATAATTCATACTCATCCTATCTTCTTTCAAGGTTTAACTATAAAGGTGTAGTAATCAAGACTATTGCAGTCAAAGGATAAATATCACTAGAACAGAGTCCATAAACAGACTAACAGAAATAGATATAAAGAGAAGACATTTCAACTAATGGCCTTGAAACGAACATCCACATGCCAAAACTAAAAACAGCAGAACACGCTAGGGCTGGGGATGTGCTCTTTGGCAGAGTATGTGCTTACCATTTGCAAGGCCCAGTTCAAGCGCCAGTTCCCCCAAGAACCTAGACCCATATCTCACATCCTAAGATAAAAAGTGACCGAAAATGAGCCATAAATCTAAATATAAAACATACAACTCAGCTGAGAGTGGTGACACACCAGTCACTCCACAGCAGCTGGAGAATGGAAGCAGGAGGATCCCCCAAATCGAAGCCTAGAGTGACTTTGCAAAACCCTGTCTCAAAACAAAAACTACAACGGACTGGAGATGTAGTTCCATGCAAAGGCCCTTCGTTCTATCCTCAGCACCACGAAAAATAAGTAAAAACAAGAAGAGGAAAATAGACCAGGAATAAGTAAACTATGGTCAGTTCACACCTGTTTATGCTTGACAATTAAATGAAGCTCAAACTGCAGTGCCCATAAAGTTTTATTGAAACAGCCATTCATTCATGTAGCACTATTCATGGCTTATTCTGTGCTACAAGGGTTAAAACTGCTACAGGCACTGCACTAAACTGTTTACTATCTGGACCTTTACATAAAAGTTTAAAACAAGTATGACCTGGTCCCACCTGTTAGATGTGCACATTGTAACCCAATGATCTTATCCTGTTCTTAGAAATATACCCTACACAGAAACACCAGCATACATGGCAAAAGATACATCTCAAGCACACAGAAAACAGTACGTTCTAAAAGCAAAAAGGGACTGAGACTTCAATACAGCTAGACTTTTTTTATGCATTTAGTACATGGATCTAGTGTCTCACTACATAGATCCGACTCTAGTGATCCTCCTGTTTAAAGCCTACTAAACCCTGGGATTACAAGCATGCACCACCATTCACTGTCTCCGTGCACCCCAGCACACACATTGGGGATCCAACCCCAGCTCCTGCATCTGCCTAAGTAGGTACTTTAATCCGCTGAGCTACCTGGCCAGCCCAATGTACCTAGATGTTTAAGGCTAGTCAATATTAATAGAAAATGTGGTTACATATTAAAGGAAAAAAAAAAGAGCACAGCATCTCTTTACCATGTTTTGAAACCCTGTGAGCAAGTTTGTGACTCCTGCCATCACAACCTTGGGCCGGGGAGATGGCTCAGGAGAATAAGCGCTTCCCTGGCAAGTGCAAGGGCCTGAGTTCAATCCCGGGTTCTGCAAAAACCTCCAGTGTTAGTTTCCCTCTGAGACACACTCAAGTATAGAGGCAATTATAAACAAAGTATAGAGGCAATTATAAACAAGAAGTGCAGAAGAAGGCAACAAATTTACAAAGCATTAGAGAAATCTAAGACCTTTCATTAGAAAATCATAATTCAGGGGCTGAGGAGATAGCTCAGTAGAATAAGTGCCTGCCTGGCAAGTGCAAGGTCCCTGAATTCAATCCCTAGTTCCACAAAAAAAAAAAATTGTAATTCAGAAATTCAAACAGACTGAACTGACAGGAAAGCCATTTTATTTATTTCTGCCTTTCTTTTTTTTTTTTCATACCAGAGATTGAACTCAGAACCTTGCACTTGCCAGGCATGTGCTTATGATGCTGAGCTATCTCTCCGTTGAGGAAAACCACTTTTAAATTTTATTATTATAAGTAATACTAAAAGTATTACTTACGCAATACTTAAGACAATAGAGACTTGGTCACAGTTGAAAAAAAGACTAAAGCTTTTGGGCCAGGCACAATGACATACACCTATAATCCTAGCACTCAGGAGGCTAAGGCAAGAGGACAGCCTCAAATCTAGGTCAACCTGGGCTACACAATGAGTTCAAAGCTAGTGTGAACTACACAGGAGACCTTGTCTCACAAAACAATGCCAGTTGTGGTGGTGCACACCTGAAATCCCAGGAGTTGGGAAGCTGAGGCATGGCTGGACTACATATTGATTTCAAAGCCAGCCTTAACTACATAGGAAGACTGACTTAAGCACACAAACGTAACAAATGAACAAATGAAATCTATTTATAAAGACTGTTTCTTCAAAAAGTATAAGAAACAATTTTGCTGTCTAGAATATGAAAACTGAACTGAGGGGAGGGGAGTTACAATTTTATTAACTACTTCCTTGGACAAACTCCATAACAGTTATGCAAGCATCAGAAAGGAAAAAGGACAAGAGAAATTCCACACTGACTAATATGTGAATTTCTGAAGTGCTTTCCATAAATAGAATATACTATAAACAGACCTTCAAGGTGGCAATGTGAACATACTGAAATCAAGCAGGAAGCCACGTTTCTCATAAAATATAGAAACTGCACCTAGCGAACAGTGCCACTCAGTGTGAATCACTTGGTCAGGCTGTCTTCCAAGTGTGTGAATTACAGAACATATCCATGAGTAAAAAGGAGTCTAAACATTAACTCTTCAAAAATCTCAGGAGCTTTCCCAGTTGCAACTTAACCACTTAAGTCACAAAGAATTCTATCACAAAAGGGGGTATCCTTTCAATGAAAATTATTAAGTAATTGTAACTACTGAAAAAGTTATTTATTTATACACGAGAACTCAGACAGTGGAATATACTAATATGTCATATTCAATTCACATATTAACTTTTAAACAAGTTTTACACACGTGTGGGGGTGGCTATAATCACAGCATTTAAGAAGCTGAAGCAGCTGGGGACACAGCTCAGTGGCACAGCGCCTTGCCTGGAAGCACAAGGTTCTGAGTTTGATTCTCAACACCAAAAAAAGCCAGAAGCATTGGAGGATCACCACAAATTCAAGACCAGCCTGGGCTACAGAGACCCAATGTCAAAAAAAACCACACACATGCACACACATACTGAATTCCCTAAATTATCAAATTAAATTTCTCAACAAAGTCTGAATTCTTTTTTTTTCCCCCAGTACCAGGGATAGTACTCAGGACCTTATGCTTGCCAAGAAGGCACTTATGCCACTGAGCTATATCCCTGGCCTAAATTATCTTTTGAGAAAATGTGTCTCTAGCTTAATTTTATCAGGACCAGAGCAGATTTTCTAACATTAAGTATTAACTATTTCTTCCCTCTACTACTAAGAACAAATAATATACAGGTATATCAAATATGTTGCATTAAGACCACAAGTCTTAATGCAACACCATGATATAAACAACAATGACAGAACTCCTTGGTCTGCCTGCTGGGGTGATGCAAGCAGCCACAGGATTTGGGCCTAGGGGTGGGGGAAAGCGGAGAAAGAGATGTTAGGGAGTTTTTCCCTGGGACATTAGAGACCAGTGCTTCCCACAGCACAGCCAGGCTGAGAGAGCTTTCTCCCGTAGTATGAAAGGACTCACCCTAATGTGGCTATTGACATTTGCAACACACAGCATGTCCCTAGGGACCTGAAGGCTTAATTTTACTTCAGTTTAGTAAGTTAAACTTGAACAGCCACGTATGGCAAATGGTATCATGCTGGAGAGGTATGACGTGGGTCAAAGTAGAAGCAGAGACATGGGGCAAAGAGAATTGATAGGCTCTGAGTGGGCTCAACAAGTACCTTGTGCAGCCTACTTCACACAAAAGACTGTACAGGCACTGAGCAAAGCCCTTCCTATTCTCAAGTAGGTTCAAAGGAAGGCAGTAGTAGCAGGCCATTAACAGCCTACTTTACCCCCATGTCTTAACAAGTAAAGATGGGGCCAGGCATGGTGGTACATGCCTACAATGCATCATGCAAGAGGCTGAGGCAGGAGGACTGAGAGTTTAAGGCCAGCCTCAGCTACAAAGCAAGACTGTCTCCAACAAATAAAAAGCAAAGTATTTACGGAATACTTCACCCAACACCAGTATAGCTATCTTTTCAAGCATATACAGAACATTTGCCCAGATAATACTGCAGGATGCAAAACAAATCTCAGAAAACATTTTATGGGGCCTGGAAGATGGCTCAGTGGAATAAGCGCTTCCCTGGCAAGCGCAAGGGCCTGAGTTCAATCCCCGGTTTTGAAAAAAAGAAAGAAAGAAAGAAAGAAAACATTTTACAGCCAGGTATAGTAGCCCACATCTGTAATCCCAGAACTCAGGAGACTGAGGCAGGAAGACTGCCCAGAGGTTAAGGCCAGACTAGACCGTATCTCAAAAAAGACACAAGAGAAAGGGGAGGAGAGGGAGAGGGGGAGAGGAAGAAGGGAGAAAATTCAAGATAGAAAGGAAAGGGTGGGGACATGAGAGGAAGGGAGGAAAGGAGGAGAGGGAGAAAAGGAGAGGAGAAGAAGGGAAGAGTAGAGGAGATCTGGAACAAATTTATTCTTGACCTATTCCCCCCCTCACCATACTCCAGCCTACCCAATCTATTACTAAGGAATCATTGTTAACTCATGAATTATTTTCGAAATTATTTCTACCCTTTTTTTTTTTTTTTTTTGCAGAACCAGGGATTTAAATCAGGCCCTTGCACTTGCCAGGGAAGCACTTATTCTACTGAGCCATCTCCCCAGCCCCTCTATCCATTTTCACTGATACTGAGGACCAGATCTGTCAGCCATCGACTCCAGCAAGCTAAACTCCCTTAGTCCTCTCTCACCCACAATCCAGTCTCTGTGCTATTCCATGGAGACATTCTAAACAACACAAATCTGATCACATTACTTGCTACTTAAAACCTACCATGCTTAGCCCACTCCATGGCATGTGATGATCCTAGGGTTCCAACTCCCTTTTACCCTCCTGTTGCCTGGTTCCTCTAAGCTTCACTATACATCTTCAGTAGATTTGCTCTAATCCCTGCGTGAGAGATTTTGTCTACTTGTTCACTTTAAACTCCAAGACTTGGTGTAAGAGGATGGTGCTAGAAATTAAAGAAGAGTTAGGCACAGCGGGCACCCGCCTGTAATCCCAGCACTTGGGAGGCTGAGGCAGGATGCTCTCGAGTTTCAAGTTTGAGACCAGCCTGGACTACAAAATGAGATCAAGGCCAGCCTGAACTACTCAGTGAGGTCCTGTGTCAAAAAGACCGAGAGACAGACAGACAGACAGACAGACACAGACAGACTGGGGTTATAGCTCAGTGGAGTACAGTGACTGCCTATGAAAGGTCCAGAGTTTGACTGGGAGGGAGGGAGGAGGTGGGGGAGAGACTGACCTGACTTGTTTTTTTTTAAACTTAACATCTAATACCCAATTAGGGAAGGGTCTACAGGGTGTTCAGGGTCTCATTACTAGATCGGACTCATAGTGATTCTCCTGTTTACAGCCTCCCAGGAGGGATTAGGCTTCCAGTCTCAATCACATTCTCAGCCCATGGCAGGGGCTAGCATGCAACAGGCCCAGGGATAAGGCCCAGGGATCAAACTGTGGCCCATGTGCTGCTTGTAAGCACTTTAATCTGCCAAGCCTTTACTGTCTACTTCTTAAACTCTCACATGTAGTAATTATTATTATTTTTTGTTGTTGTTCTTATTGATTCCCTTCTACCAATCTCAGTATTCTTGCTGGGGTTTTTTGTTTTGTTTTATTTATTTAATTATTTATTTGTTTTTCTGGTATTGGAAACTGAACACGGGCTTCTCAGATGCTATGCAGGCACTTTATCACTGAGCTATACATCCTTCCTAAGTCCTATTTTTTATTTTGGGACAGTGCTTGTTAAATTGTCCAGACTAGCCTACAACTTTCAATCCTTCTGCCTCAGCTTCCTGAATAACTAGGGTAATAGGCATATGCCACCACACCCTGCTAGTATTTCTGCTTTTGTTTGAACTAGCTGATCTATGGGCCTGCTGAACACTGCACTGGGGTTTCTCTTTACTACTTTCCCATTTGAGTCCACATCTTTGGTATCGTACCTTTCTCTAGGTTTAGTTTTTTTTTTTTTCTCTCTCTCTCTTTTTTTTTTTTTGGCGGAACCAAGGATTGAACTCAGACCCTTACACTTGCCAGGCAAGCACTTATTCTGCTATCTCCTCGGCCCCTTAGTTCTCTTTTTAGCACAAGTTATTGTTGCCTCCTAAGAATGACTGCAGGAGAAATAGAAGTTTTTCATTATATACCTATAAAATTTATTTTTCAGCTTTAATACGAGGTAGATAGAGGGCTCACCAAATAGCTCAGTGGATTAAAGCACCTGCAAGTAGGCACAAGGACCACAGTGCAGGCCCCACCCTCAGGACATACTTAGAATGTGACTGAGACTGGGGCATTGAGACTGGGTGTGATGGTGCATATGTGTAATCCCAGCTCTTGGGAGGCTGTAGACAGGCAGATCACTATAATTCTGATCTATTAGTAAGACCCTGAACACCCTGTAGAGCCTTACCTAAAATATAAAGGAAAATTTTTTCTAAATAATCAGTAGTAAAAATAAAAGTATGTATGTATGACATGACACTATACATAGAAGATTCAGTTAATTCCATAAAAAAAAAAATTTATAAATTTTAATCCCAGGGCCTGCCATCCCAGCCCCACCCCCAGGGCTCTCTGAGATGGCAATTGAGACAGGCACATGCCTATAATCCTAGCCCTTGGGAGGCTGTAAACAGGCAGATCACGATGATCTAGTAGTAAGACCCTGAACACCCTGTAGACCCTTCCCTAAAATACAGAGAAAAAAAAAAAAAGTAAAATATTTTACAGATTCGATGGTAAACAGGGCTACAAAGAACATTAAGCAGATGAAAAAAGACAACTACTTCAGGAAAACGGTTATAAAAATATAGCATGTTTGACTGTCGTATTAGTGTAATCAGCCCCTTGTAATTTATCCAGCTTCCCCAACAATGGCAGTGTGGGGACAGTGAGGGCAACTGTAGTGGGGCTAAGTCCTCATCCACCATAACGAAGTCAAAAAATATCTACAATTGATATACAAAATATAAGAATATTATTTTTAAGAATACTGTGAGAAATCTCAGGAGGAATAAAATGAAAACAGAATAGATATTAGAGCTGAAAGCCATTGCTGGCCAGATGGGGCAGTACATGCCAGGCAGGAGGATCTCTGAGTTCAAGGCCAGCCTGGGCTACAAAGTGACTTCAACGCCAGCCTGAACTGCATGGTGAAATCCTGCTGAAAAAAAAAAAAAGACACACAGAAAAAGAAAAAAACAATCACCTCTAGGGATCTCAAGTGAGAAATATTAACAAGAATCTGCTTTTGTTCTGTTCATTGTAAACTTTTAATAGTATTTTAATTTATTATACCTACATGCATATACTAACTTGATAAAGATAAACTGATACAGAAAAAGGTATTCTGCTATCCATCAAGTAAAACAGTTTAAAATGATCCCATAGGTTGGGGAGACGGCTCAGTAGACTAAGCGCTTCCCTGACAAACACAAGGGCCTGAGCTCAATCCCTAGTTTCACAAAAAAATAAATAAAATAAAATGATCCCAATTACATTTGTTAAACTATGTAGATAAAAACATGTTATATAAAATGGACAAGGAAAAAAGAATTTAAAAAAAGAAATAAAAATTTTTTAAAAATGGACGAGGGCTGCAAGATAGCTCAGTGGGCTTTCTGTCCAACATCTTGCTGAGCCTGAAGGGTTAGCTGCTGCTCTCAAGGCTCCGCAATGCTGCCCAAAGACAAGAAGAAAGAAAGATGCCAAGAAGGTGGTAAAGAGAGACCAAGACCCAGTGAGAAAGTCTGGGCCAGGCCAAAAAGAAGAAGTGGTCCAAAGGCAAAGTTCAAGACAAGCTCAACAACCTGGTTCTGCTTGATAAAGCTACTTAAGACAAACTCTGTAAGGAAGTTCCCAACTATAAACTTACAGCACCTGCTGTGGTATCTGAGGGACTGAAGATCCATGGATCACTGGCCAGGGCAGCCCTGCAGGAGCTCCTTAATAAAAGGCTTATCAAGCTGCTCTCAAAGCACAGAACTCAAGTTATTTATACCACAAATACCAAGAGTAGAGATGCCCCTACCTTTGGTAAAGATGCGTGATGAATAAGTTCAGCCAGGTGTACATTTGGAAAATTTATTTTTTGCAGTACTGGCAACTGAACTCAGGACCCTGTGCTTATAAAATTTTATGATTAAGTGAAAAAAAGAAAAGGGAAAAAAGATAGCCCAGCGGGCTAAGTGCTGCTTTGACAAGCACAGGGGACCAGGGTTGATCCCTGGTCCCTGGGGCACACTGAGCTGGTGACCAAGACAGGCTTGGTGGCACATGCCTGTAATACCAGCCCAGGGGAGGCTGAAAACAGGAGGATCAATACTAGTCTGAACTGTGCAGTGAAACTCTGTACCAAATACATAAATGGGAAAAAAAAAATGGATGCATTCAAGGCCAGCCTGGGCTGCGAAGTGAGCTCAAGGCCAGCCTGGACTGCACAATGAGGCCCTGTCTCTAAAAGAGAAATGAAAACAAAAAGGAATATATATCTAGACATGTGCAGTGTTCATCTCACTGTTTACAGTTTAGGAATAAATCTAGAAGGCGGAACTGAAATTTTTAAATAAGAAAGTTAATATTTACTGTTTCTATCAACAGGGGAGAAAAACAAAACAGCAATCTTCATTTTTACTTAAATGTGTAAGATCCCCAAAATATTGCTGCACTTTGATCAGGTAACCACACAAAACTCTACCTCACTATACAGTAAACATGGCCTCTTGTATTTTCACAGAATCACTAACTTCAGTTCAAGAAAAAAAAAAATCAGACCGTAACAGCTAACACTGATGACTCTTGACACTGCCAGATGCTGCTGTACGCAACTCATGCTATATAGTCCATTTCACTCTCAGAACACCTTGAACTAAGTGCTGTGATACCCTTCTACAAATGAGAAAAGTGAGGCCCAGAACACTCAGCAATCTTCATTGCCACAGATCACATGTCTGGTTATGTTTTAAACAGCTGGGCATGTGGCACACACCTGTAATCCCAGTGCTCTGGAGGCTGAGGCAGGAGAATCACTGTGAGATCTCCACTAGTTCAGTCTACACAGTGAGCTCCAGGACCACCTGGAACTCATAGGAGACTCAACCACAAAACACTGTCATGCCATATGCAACCTCTCTAAAGATTTCTAAAAACCATAAAACATCCATCCAGAAACCTCAAGCCCTCGGGCTGGGGATGCAGCTCAGTGATGAGTGAGGCCCTGGGCTATCAGGGAGCCGAGAGAGCCCTACACTCTCACAAACCTGAGTCCCGCAGGATGCATGAAGATGCGGCCGTCTGCAGAAGCTACAGTCCTTTCGCTGGACACTGCAGACGCCCCTAACACTGATCCAAAGCAGGCAAATTCTTTGGCAATAAACCTTTCATGCTGCCTTAGGGCAATCCAAAAGTCACAGGTCTTTAGGAAAATCAACTATGCTCTCTTAGGTCATAAGACAATTGTGCAAACTATTCAGACAATTCTAAACACCATGCTAATACGACCAGGGTGTGACCCAGTGGTACAGGGCTTGGCTATACTTGAGGCCCTAGGGTTGATCCCCAGCAGCACATATATGCCCAATACTAATAAAACAAGTCTGGTGAAAATAAATCTATTAAAATTGAATCTGAAGTGATCCAACAACTCCAGTCTAAGAGAAATAAAGACACATATCTGAATAAAAATCTGTTCTTGATGCTCCACAGCAGCAGCAGTATACATAACAACCAAAAAATGAAAACAATTCAACGACTAGGATGTGAGGAACAAAATGTGACATTTGCATACAAAATGGAGATTTAGGGCTGGGGAAATAGCTCAGTGGAGTAAGCACTTGCCTGCAAGGTCCTGAGTTCGATCCCTGGTACCACCAAAAAAAAAAAAAAAAAAAAAACTTGTACCCAAAATGGAGGGTTATTCAAACATAACGTGGGGCCTGGTGGCTGAGACCTGTAAGCCTGAGGCAGGAAGATCACTCCAGGTTTGAACTTTGAGATCCTGTCACAAACAAAACAACTTCCAAAACCAAAAAAAATCAAATATAATACTGATACATGCTACAATGTTCATAAATATGAAGTAACAGGAAATGAAAGCCACATATTATAATTCCATTTTTAAGACATGCCCCAAAAAGCAAAACAACCAAGAATGAAAGCAGGTTAGTGACAGAGATGAGAGGAAGAGGCAGCCAACACAACATGCACGGCCACCCTGAGCTACATTCCCAGTCTCTTCTCTCTTCTCTCTCTTCTCTTCTCTTCTTCTTCCCTTTCTTTTTTTCTTTCCAAGTATTTGATACAGGGTCTCACTACGCATGTTTTCAGCCTCCCCAACACTGGGATTACAGGCATGAGCCACCATGCCTAGTCTTGGTGGCCGGTGCAGCATGTGGTACCAGAGATTGAACACCAGTCCCTGCACTTGCCTAAGCAGGCCCTTAGTCTGCTGAGCTATCTCACTGGCCCTACCAGCCATTTTTAAACTTTTTAAATTTGGAGACTGGATCTCACTAACTCACTATGTTGCCTGAGTGGGTTTAAACTTTCCATCCTCCTGGCTCCACCTCCTGGAATGCTGAGATTATAGGCACTGCCACCATGCCCAGGGATATGGTATTCTTTCTGGAGAGATAAAAACGCCCTGGAATCAGGTGGTGTTATTGATTGTAAAACTGAATATACTAAAACCACCATATTATAACTTTAAAAAGATAAAGTTTCTTTGCTAGGCATGGTGATACATGCCTGCAATCCCATCATTTGGGAAGCTGAAGCAGGAGGATCATCATGAGTGCTGTGATTACAGATGTATCACCAAAACCTGCCATTTTAAAAATTAATTTTGGAGCTGGTGATATAAGAGTGCTTAACTAGCATGTATAAGGCCTTGAGTTTGCTCCCTAGAACCACAAGAAATAAAAATTAATTTTTATAAATATTGCTTAAAATCATTCAGCAGCCAGGCATGGTGGAACATACCTATAATCTCAGCACTTGGGAGGCTAAGGTAGGAGGAGCTCCACAAGTTCAAGGCCAGCGTGAACTGCACAGTGAGACCTTGTCTCAAAAAAAAAATGATAAATCATAGGAGACAGAATTTTTAAGAAAATGTTAATATTCATACATCACACAGTGAATACATTTACTGTTTAGTTATGCTTTAAACTGCCTCATCAACAATGGATGTCTAAATTGTTTTCATGTTTTTGTGGCTGTTATATTAATAAGTACATTTTGATTGCTGAATGATTTGTTTGTCCTGTATTTTTTCAAGACAGGACTTCAGGGCTGGGGAGATGGCTCAGTAGAATAAGCGCTTGCCTGGCAAGAGCAAGGGTCTGACTTCAATCCCCAGGTCTGCCCAAAAAAAAAAAAAAAAAGTCTGACTTCACTGTGCCTTTAGGCTGGCCTTGAACTCACTGCATATCTCAGCCTGGAACTTACAGTGATCCTCCTGCCTCAACCTCCTGAGAATACAAGCATACACCACCACACTTGGCTTTTGGTTTACCAGTTCACCGAACCAAAGCATTAAAAAAAAAAAAAAGTGGTAAGGAGGGTCACTGCTAATCCAAGACTAAATGTTGAACCAGAAATTATAACCATTGTAAGCAAGCAATCAAAGAGTAAAGCCAGGTGTGGTAATGCACCTGTCATCCCAACACACCAAGGCTGAAGGTGAAGGACTGCTTCCAGTTGGAGATCACTGGGCTACAAATTGAACTCAAGGCCAGCCTAATCTGCACAGTGAAACTCTGTCTCGTGGTGCTAATGGGAATCAGCACATCCCTTAGGTGCTCAGGAGTGAAAAGATCACTGATCTGGCTCTAAACTGCTCAAAAAGTTCAGGTAGGAAAGCATAATCCATACTGTTTCTCCAGGAAATGCCCAACAAAGCACACTGAGCAGCTCTACCACTCATGTATTTACACACTCAGGCTCACTCAGGGTGGCCTGCAACTGCCCACAATTCACTCAGTGCCTGGACTGGGATGCTGGTGTCCTCCCTCCCTGTAGGGGTTCTCACAATCCAACCCAGGGGACCTCCAGGAAGGGATGACCCCTAACAGGCATATAACTTCACCTTCCTTTTGTGCCTCATGTGCACTAATCAGGAGCTCAAGGACACTGAAAAGATGTCTGGCTGACAGTGGTGGAAAGAAATGTTATCAAAACAGGCACAAGTCCTGTTTCAGCTCAATCTACAGCTCATGGCAACTCTGCCACCAATCTCCAGCTACAGTCCACAGAAGACAGAAATCACTGTCTCACAGGGTAACACAGAAGTTTTTGCTGTCTCAAACTCAAAATTCCAAAATCCCCAGTATGTATCCTGCCCCAAAGTCTCCCACAAGCTAAATGTATCAACTATTTGAAAAGATAATCCCAGCTACTAAGAGAGTGAGACAAGTTCTCCCCAGTCTAGGCAATTGAGGAAGACTGTCTCAAAATAGAGCAGGGCTGGAATGCAGCTAAACTAAATCACAGAGCTGCTGGGTGTGGCAGTGCACACCTATAACACCAGCACTACAGGCTGAGGCAGGAGGATTACTAAATTCTAGCCCAGCCTGGACAACATAGTAAATTAAAGGCCAGCTGGTTCACAGAAATATCATGTCTCAAAACAAAACCAACCAACCAAAAAAAAAAAAAAAAAAAAAATCCAAATAAACTAATAAACACAAACAAAAAAATAAGTAAAACACCAGAACACTCACCTACCATGTATGAAGAAGCCCAGGATTTAATTCTCAGTAGCATAAAAAAATTATGCTTCAGTGTAACTTCTTTTAGGTTAACAAACATACTTCAAACATCACTAGAACTTTATCAATGCACACCTGTAATCCCACTACTCAGATGCACACCTGTAATCCCACTACTCAGGAAGCTGAGGCAGGAGGATTGCTGTAAATGTAAGGCCAGCCTGGATTACATAAGTGAGTTTAAGGTCATCCTGCACTACATAGACCCTGTCCTTTTAAAAAAAAAAAAAATCTGTAAGAGGAAAACAATATCCAATGAATAATTTTTTTTTTTCTTTTCTTTTTGCGGAACCAGGGATTGAACTCAGGCCCTTGTGCTTGCCAGGGAAGCACTTACTCCACTAAGCTATCTCCCTGGCCCCAAATATTTTTAAAATCTATGACTTTAAGCAATGTTAACTAACATCTTCACATCAAAAGCTATGTTACCTATAAAATACTCCATAAATAGGATGAATGAGGTTCTTTTTCTTTGTTTTGTTTTTTTTATCCCTGGGAATTAACATCACTAGCCCTCTTTAAAAATTTTATTTTGGATGGCTAGGGAGATAACTCAGTGATTTAAGTGCTTAGGCAAGCCCAAGGACCCAAATTCAATGCCAGGTACTGCATGCCATGCCAGCCCTGCTGGGAAGGCTGAGACACAAGACCCTCCATCCAATAAATAGATAAATTAATTTTGGACAGCTCAGTAGTACAAGCCCCCGCCTGGCAAGCACAAGGTCCCAAGGTCCTGAGTTCAATCCTCTTGTCTTTTTGAGACAAGGTCTCACATGCAGCTCAGGCTGGCCCTGAGCTCACTTTGTAGCCCATACTGGTCTCAAGCTCACAATGATCCTACTGCCTCAGCCTCCAGAGTACTGGGATCACAGGTGTATAGTACCACGCTCAGCAAAAATTTTAAATTTTGAGATTTTTAATTTTGTGAATTTATTTTTCAAGAATACAAAATAGTAAAAAAATAAAGTAAAATAAAAAGAATACAAAATACTAATAGAAAAAAAACATTAGAAATGATACAAGATTGGGGCTGGGGAGATGGCTCAGTAGAATAAGTGCTTGTGGCCGGGCGTGGTGGCGCATGCCTGTAATCTCAACACTTGGGAGGCTGAGGCAGGAGGATTGTTGTGAGTTCAAGACCAGCCTGAGCTACAAAGTGAGCTTAAGGTCAGCCTGAACTGCATAGTGAGACCCTGTCTCAAAAAGACAAAAAAAATAAATAAATAAAAATGAAAAAAAGAATAAATGCTTGCCTGGCAACCACAAGGGCCTGAGTTCAATCCCTGGTTCCACCAAAAAAACAAAGATACAAGATTTAGGGACAGGGGAGATGGCTCAGTGGAATAAGTGCTTCCCTCGAAAGTGCAAGGGCCTAAGCTCGATCCCCAGTTCAGCAAAAGAAAAATAAAATAAATCATACAAGATTTCACTAAACAAAGTAACAGGAATTCAACAATGGTTGCTGTATTACATGATGCTATCTTCAAATTAGTTATTCAGATTACCAGATTTAAATGTATAAGATTCATTTAAAGAAAAAAAAACAACAAAACGATAAATAGTTACAAGAAATTCAAAAGAGGGGGGAGGAGGCCAGGGAGATAGCTCAGTAGAATGAGCACTTGCCTGGCAAGCGCAAGAGCCTGAGTTCAACTCCCAACTTCCACCAAAAAATAAAAGCTCAAAGGAGGGGGAGAATAAGAAAAAAAAAAAAAAAAAAGCATTAACTGTTCCTTTCAAAAGACCAACAGAAATCGACAATTATCCAAACTACTCTGCATATATACCTAAATATATTTTTTCCCTTTCTTTCATTTGTCATTTTCCTCATCCCAGTTTTTCCTTCCCATTGAGCACTTTCTTTCCCTTTCACAGGATCTGTTCTACCTTTTGAATTTTCATGACTTTTTCAGACTCTCACACTAGTGAGATAATACGATGTTTATACATGTGGATCTCATTTATCTCATTTATCAATATAATCTCTAGCTGTTTCCATTTATTTACAAAAGCCTCGAATTAATCTTTTTTAATAGCTGAATAATACTCCACTATGTAAAAATACCGTATCTTTTTTATCCATTCCTCAGTTGATGGGCATTTGGGTTGTTTCCAAGATTTAGCTACAACAAACTGTGTGGCTATAAATATGGCTGCACATATGCTTCTTTGTTTTGTTTTTAATGTATTTGGTACAGGGTCTTACTATGCAACTCAGATTTATAGTGACCCTCCTGTTTTCAGCCTCTTGGCACTGGGATTACAGGCATACACCAGGCCCATCTAGTGGCCAGCTCAGTGGGCCTGGGGGTAGGGGAAGAGTATGGCATGTGGTACTGGGGATCAAACCCAGTCCCTACTCTTGCCTAAGTCGGCATGCCTATTACACTGGTCCTGTGTTGTTGTTGTTGTTTTTATTTCCCCCATAATTTTATTGAAGAACAAACAGCAATGAAACAGTTTCAAATCAAATTAGTAGAACAGATTCAATAATACATTGCATATTGTTTTCGTAGTGGTTTTTTGTTGTACAAGGTACATACATGATATTCTATTTACAAACACTATTAGAGCACATGCCTCTATTCTATGAATTAAGAGAATGTAGTTGTATACCTATATTTTTTTTTAAAAGCTGAATTATATGTTTTGTTTTGGTTTTGGTACCTGAAATCGAATTCACAACCTTTTGCTTGCCAGACTGGCACTGTGCCACTGAACTATATCCCCAGCCCAATTTTTTTAATTTCAAGACTGGGTCTTGCTAAGTCAATAAAATGCCTAGGCTGGGCTCAAACTTTTGATCCTCCTGTTACTCTCTTGGAGTGCTAAGATTATCAGGATGTGCCACCAACCCTGATTGTTACTTCTTATACTAGGAATTTAATATGGCAGTACTTCATTTAAACCAACACTCCAAGGGGCCAGGGAGATGACTCAGTGGAAAAAGCACTTTCCTGGCAAGCGCAAGGGCCTGAGTTCAATCCTCGGTTCTGCCTAAATAAATAAATAAATAAAATAAACCAACACTCCAACTTACAAATACTATTCAAATTATTCTAAATTATAAATAAAATATATTCCTCTTATAACCCTAACAGTACAGCAGGATTCATATGCACCATCTGTATTTCTGTATTGTTCTTGGGTTATTTTAAGCCATATACACATACACATATTTACCTGACAGTCTTCCTACCAGGAGGTACAGACAATAAAACTAGCAAAGGCTGAAGCAGGGGGAGTGCCACAAATCTGAGGCCAGCCTGGAGTTCAAGACCACCCTGAGCTACGAGACACCGGAGTTAATTCTCTTTCCCATTTTGTAAGATGGTGGGTGAAAAAACTGAGAAGCCAGACACTAAGGAGAAGAAACACAATGCCCAGAGGTTTCTGCCAGTAGTACTGGTAAAAAGGGTAAGGTGCAGAAAGCAAAGAAGTCCAAGAAGAGGCAGCCGAAACCTGTCCTGGTTAGAGGAATTGGTAGATACTCCTAATCCACTAAGTATTCCAGAAAGGCTTTGTACAAGAGAAAGTACACAGCTGCTAAATCAAAGGTTGAGAAGAAAAAGGAGTAAGTTCTTGCTACGGTCACAAACTGGTCAGTGGGGACAAGAATGGAGGTAGCTGGATGGCTAAGCTTTGAAAAATGCCTAGATACTATCCCACTGAAGATATGCCCCTAAAGCTCTTGAGCCATGGCAAGAAACCCTTCAGTCAGCATGTGCAGGCTTCAAGCTAGCATTACTCCCGGCACTGTCTTGATCATCCTCACCAGGTATCACAGAGGCAAGAGTGGTCTTCCCGAAGTAGTTGGACAGTGGCTTACTACTTGTGACTGGGCCTCTTAGCCTTAATCGTGTTCCTCTATGAAGAACACACCAGAAATTTATCATTGCCACCTCTACAAAAATTGACATCAGCAAAGTGAAAATCCCCAAACACCTCGCTGATGCTTACTTCAAGAAGAAGCTAAAAAAGAAAAACAAAGAAGCAGCAGCAGCAGCAGCAGCAGCAGCTTCAGAAGCCCAGACACCAGGCGGGTGAGATCTTCAACACCAAGAGAGAGAGATA
>PVKA01021916.1:25057-38010 GCA_004027165.1 Ctenomys sociabilis
CCCAAAAAAAAAAAAAAAAAAAAAACCACCCAAAAACCTCATGAAACCAATACTTGGCCTACACAACTCAGTCATGCACTGTTAATCAATCTAGGCAAGTGGATGTCTTTTAGAAGTTTAGAACATAAAATGCAGCATTCATTTTACCATAATCTTTCAAAGGCAAACTATCCAAGTTAACTCACACCATATAAAGAAACTGCCTGACAAGCAGCATGAAAGAGCAACTCAAAGCTAGCTGTTATCAGCAACACTCACTGTTTTGTTTTGTTTTGTTTTGTTTTTTTGTCTTTTTGAGACAGGGTCTCATTATGCAGTTCAGGCTGGCCTTAAGCTCACTTTGTAGCTCAGGCTGGTCTTGAACTCACAACAATCCTCCTGCCTCAGCCTCCCGAGTGCTGGGATTACAGGCATGCGCCACCATGCCCGGCTCAACACTCAATGTTGTGTGCTTGCTTTGACAGCACATATACTAAAACACTCACTGTTGTGCTGTCTCTCCAGCTCTAACTAGACAACTTTCAGTTTCCTATATATCCAAAATATTTAGGTTACAGCACCCATTATAAGATGAAACTTTCATCTACTATGAATTAGTAAATATGTTAAGAGCTACAAGATGGTATAAGATCAGTATCTATTACTGAGGAGTTAGTCATTTCATAGAGGGACAGGACAAGTACACACAGGACAGGCTACAAGTGTCACTGGAAGAAACATAATAGAGGGTTTTGGTGGCACTTGCCTATTATCCCAGCTGAAGTAGGAAGAATTTTGAACATCCCCTGGAAAATTAAGCAACATACTGACAACTTTGTCTCAAAATAAAAATTAAAAAAGACCAGGAATGTAGCTCAGTATGAAGGTCCTTGGTTCTATGTCCAGCATCCCTCCCCCCCCCAAAAAAAAAAAAAAATCAAAGAAGCATAATATACAAGGTTTTTAAAGTTTTTTTCTTAAAGAATGCTGGGGCTAGGGAGATGGCTCAGTGGAATAAGTGCAATAAGTGCTTCCCTGGCAAAGGGCAAGGACCTGAGTTCAATTCCCAGTTCTGCAAAAAAAAAAGAATGCCAACTCACAAATTCTAATATAACAGCATAAAAACAGCTATCAGTCTTAGATATTATTTAATAGGCTTTCAAGTTAGCCGAACTGCTCTAAATGCCTTAGTTCTAACTTGAAAAACTTCCTTCACCATTCCAAACTCACAGTACAATAGGCCACCACATGATTTCTTACCTATTACTATAAACCATGATGCAGAATTGGCAAGAAACGAAGTAGCAAGTAGCATGTAGTCCCTTCCACATGTAAAACAGGAACACTTGACACTTGATTAGGTCCCTTCCCCTCCCTGCCAGCTTCTGGGATCCCACACAGCCACCACATAGGACTACTCTTACTGCCACGCAAAAAAAATCACCTTGTTCCATTTGATGTTAGGCCAATCCAAGTGGGCTTATATATCTGGCTTAATATATCTACTTTTCCCAATAAGAATTTTAGCATTTATTGAAAATGAAAACATGTTTTTAACCACATCCACTACCCTGGTCTGTCTGAAAATGATATGACACATATTGCTTTCTTAAGATCATCTTTCTCCTCAAACTTCATTTGGTAAATGTTCTTAAGAGCAGATTCAAATTTAACCAGGTTAACAAAAAACACAAACGAAAACCCTGAGAAGTCATTGCTACAAATTATCTTTTGTCATAGTTTAGTAGACCGCAACTATGTATTTAATATACAGCGGTAATTGTGCAGTTTTTTGTTTTGTTTTGTGTTTTTAAACAAAATGCATCATAGCACCAAAGGCAAACTTTGTGGGAGAAAACCAGAGACAAATAACCATGAAGAAATTCACTACCGAGCCACCAAAGAGGCCTTTTCCCTCAGAAATACAATGAAAAGGTCATTCTGCAATACATCCAATGTTTCTGCCACGGGACTTGGCAAGTTCATCTCATCAACTAACTACACAACTCCCGCAACAGGTGCCACAAAACGGCTTTTCCCAAGCAGAGCAAAGCGATCAAATGGTTAGGATGCACATGCCTGAGATTTTATACTTTTACTTTTGGATTTCACCAAAATGACTTTGAACTGGATAGATTACCAAATGCAGACTGGTTTGGTTTAGTTTTCTGCTTCTCTTTTAAATCAGCCACTGAACAAGAACTGTTGCAAGGGTCCATCAACTTGAAGAACACAAACAAACAGGACCAGATAAGGCTCCCCTACTAAACCAAATAATCCTTTCCTTGACACAATTTCTACGTTTGGGGTGTGTGTGTGCGTGTTCGGGTGTCACAACCTGTCTAAATTCTTAATTCCCCTTTAAAGTACACAGTTATAAAAATCTACAAGAAACCACATTCAAAATGCAAAGAGGTTTGCAAAACAAGAGGCTTCTTTCATTGCAAAAACTCCACAGTAAAGCAAGGAGAGAGAAAATTGCACGCGACGGATGTGCGAGTGCCAAAGTTTCCACCCTGCCCGATGGAGACACCACACTGGCACAAATCTTCAAGAGAAAAAATCGGGGACGGGGGAAGAGTAGCAGGGTGAGCGAGCGTGTGGCCTGCAAACTGCAACAATGCAATCTCCATTTTGAACAATGCGCCTCTTTCCTCCTGTAAATCTAGTTTTTTGCCGCTTGCGGTGCCACCGCGTTGGCTCTCCGTTTGGGGGGCGCGCGGGTGGGGAGAGGGGCGCGCAAGGCGCGGCAATCGGGAGGGGCAGAGTGGGAAGGAGCCCGCGGCGGGCGGGTACCTGGGGTACTGCTGTAGGTGCTGTGGCTCCTGAAGCTGCTCTCCGTGCAGTAGCTCGCGTCGTCGTCGTCGTCTTCCATCTCCTCCGGGTAGTCCGAGTCATCGTCGTCCTCCTCGATCTCGTCCTCCTCCTCGTCCTCGGAATCCTGGGTCTCCTCGGCGTCGCCGTCCTCCTCCTCCTCCTCCTCGGAGACCATGTCCTCCTCCTCCTCCTCCTCCTCGCTCTCGTGGTCATCGTACACCACTTTGTTGACTGCGCGGCGGGCCGGGGTGGTCCGGGCCAGGTGGCCGCCGCCGCCCCCGCCTCCTGTCCTGCCGCCCCCGCCCCCTCGCCCCCCCCGGCCCGGGGCGCTGGCGCTGGGGGGGGCCGGCGGCGGCGGCGGTGGCGGCGGCGGCTGCTTCCTCCGGCCGCCGCTGCCCCCCCTAGGCGAGCTCAGCCGCGTCTTAGGCGCCACCTCAGCCTGGGCGGCGGCCCACCTGCCCCGGCTGCTGCCGCGGTGTCGCGAGCGCAGCCCCCCGATGGGTCCGGACGCGGGGGGCGGCGGCGGCGGCGGTGGGGGCGGCGGCGGGGCCGGGGCGCAGCGCTCTGCAGCGGGAACCGCGGGTTGCTTGGGCGGCCTGCCCCGCCGGCCCCTCATGTCGGAGCTGAGGCGGGGGGAGCGGGCAAGGCGGAGGGGGAGGGGCGGGCGAGGGGCGGCGGGGGCGCCCGGGCCGGGGACGCGGCCGGCGCGGCGGGCGGGAGGGGCGCGGCCGGCGGAAGCGGCGAGGGAGAAGGCTCAGTCCGAGTAGCTGGGGCCCCGCTCCGGATCGCCTGCAGCCGCCATCTTGTTTCTTCCCTCTCGCTCGGTGACTGGGGGAACCGACCGCGGCCGCAGGCCCAGAGCGCGGTCACGTGACTGCGCCGCCGCCGAGCCTGGGCCGAGTGAGGCCGCGCGGCGGCCGCCAGAGGGAGCACGGGAGCCGAGCGGGCGGGCGACAGCCGGGCCGGAGCCGCAAACGCGGCGGCCGCGTTCCTCCGCGCTCTCCCGACTCCGAGCGGGACGCTGCAGCGGGGTCCTTGGCAGCCCCTTTGGGATGCTGAGACCGAAAGGGCCCGGGCGACGGGGCGGGAGCGAGCCCCGGGGTGGAGCGCCCCGAGCGCGACGGCTGGGACACGGAGGCCGAGCCGCGGCATCCGCCTGGGGCCGCCCGACGGGTCTCAGCGTGCTGGCTCGTGCGCTACCCGGCGGAGCTCCGAGGGGTGCCGGCCGGCCGGCGAGGCGTGCCGCCTGCGAGCGGGGAAGGAGCGTCGGGCCCGCGGCGCTGAGGCCCGCGGAAGTAACTTTGCTGCACCTGGCGGGGCACCGGGTCGCAGCTGCGCCCAGGAACGATCGTGACCGTGAAAGTCCATGCCCACACCCAGTGGGGGGTCTGGCCGCGATGAGCTCGAGAAATAGAGTTGTAAACATACTAAGATTTATTGAAGTATGTGACAACTAAAATCAAGAGAAGTATTTGATAGGATTTGCCCACCAGATGGCCTTTTGCGCTCTAGTTAAGAGAGGGAGGAATATGTGAAATCAAAATTAAAATATTCTGTTGGGAGCCAGGCGTGGAGCTGCTGTAATTCCCAGCACTCCATAATCCCAGCACTCGGGAGGCTGAAGCTAGAAGGTGGCCTTGAATGAGCTCAAGACCAGCCTGACCTGCAGAAGGATACCCACTCTCAAAAGATAAAATAAAATAGCTGAAAACGGAGCCCAGCAGTAGGATGCGAGCAGCCTAGCATGCCTTGAAGCTCTGGGATTGATCCCAGCATCATAAAGAAAAAAGGAATTGTGCTGGGCTGGGTGGTACAGGCCTATAATCCCAACACGGGGTTGAGGGGATGCTGAGGCAGGAGGATCCTTGTGGGAGCCTGTTTGAAGGAACAAGATAGGTAATCCCGGTATTCGGAGGCTGAGGCAAGAGTATCACTGCCAGCTGGTCGTGGTGGCGCATACCTGTAATCCCAGCACTCGGGAGGCTGAGACAGGAGGATTGTTGTGAGTTCGAGACCAGCCTGAGCTACAAAGTGAGCTCGAGGCCAGCCTGAACTGCATAGTGAGACCCTGTCTCAAAAAGACAAAAAAAAAAAAAAAAAAAGAGTATCACTGCCAGTAGAAACCCATCCTGGCTAGAAGTAAGTTAGAGGCCAGATTGAACTACTTAGAGATACCCTGTCTCAAAAAATTAAATACTAATTGCTTGGGGGAAGGGCAAGGCAGGAAGGTGAAGTACATCATATACATGTACAAATACACCAAATGAAACCCTCTATTCTGTGCAAACAGGCTCTTGACATGCCTGTGCCACAAATGCTGTAATCCCTGAATTTGTGAGGCTGACGTAAATGGATCACCCTTTTACTTTCAATCCCCAGTTCCTCAAAAAAAAAAAAAAAAAAAAAAATCAAGGGTTGGACACACACTTGTAATCCCTGATCTCAGGAGGCTGCAACAGGAGGATCACTGAATTCAAAACCGCCTGGTCTACAAAGTGAGCGCAAGGCCACCCTGAGCTGTGTACTGAGACCCTGTCTAAAAGAGACAAAGAAAAAAAAATCAGATTTCATATGAAATCTACATTTTCACATTTTTCTCAAAAAAAAAAATTGAGGGGCTGGGAAGATAGCTCAGTAGAATAAGTGCCTGCCTGGCAAGTGCAGGGTCCTGAGTTCAATCCCCAGTACGATGAAAAAAAAATTGAGAAATATGTGGTTATCTTAGTTCTCCATTTCTATAACTGCTTTTTTTTTTTTTTTTGTAGTATCAGGGATCAAACTTAGGACCTTGCACTTGCCAAGCAAGCACCTATTCCACTGAGCTATCTCCCCAGCCCCTTTAGCTCCCCTTTTTTAAAAAAAATGTAGGTACTTTTTGTTGGCCAAAGTTGTCATCTTGCTCACTCTTATTACTTATCTGGTCTTTATAGATGTAAGTTTGTCACTTTTGCACTCAACTGAGTAATGGTGAATAGATTTATCAATTACTACTATTCCTTTTTTGGAAGAGCTTGGGGACTGAGAAGGTCCTTTTATGAGCTGGGTTGAGCCTGCCTTCCTTTTTCTTTTATATTGGGAATTGAACTTGGCATTGTGCTTGACAGGCATGCCCTGTGCTGCTGAGCTATATCCCCAGCCCTCTTTGTTGTTTGTTTTTACAACCATCCTTCTGCCTCATAAGTGCTGGGATCACAGGTGTGTGCCACCATGACCCCCCCCTTTTCCTCAGACAAGGTTGAACTATGGAGTTCCAGCTGATCTCTAATTCACTATGTAGCCAGGCTGACTATGAACTCAGGGTGATCCTTTTTTTTTTTTGCAGAACCAGGGATTGAACTCAGAGCTTTGCACTTGCCAGAGAAGTGCTTATTACACTGAGCCACCTCCATGGCCCCAAATATCTTGATTTTTTGTTTGTTTGTTTTGTTTTGTTTTTTGTTTGGTGCACTTGGCAGTGAAGAGCTTATTCCACTGAGCCATCTCCCTGGCCCTGTCAATTTTTTAAAAGTAATTTTCTGTTAAGTTTATTAATGAAAAATTTTTCAAATTTCAAATAGCAATTTGACATAATAATAGAATAATGAAATAAAACTGATGATGGCAGGAGAGTAAAATTTCTTTTGTTTTGGCAGAACTGGGGATTGAACTTAGGCCCTTGCGCTTGCCAGAGAAGCACTTAGTCCACTGAGCCATCTCCCTGGCCCCAAAATTTCTGCTTTGAAACCAGGCTTGGCCAGTGACCAACCAAAGGGAAACCCAGTGCTAGCCCTGCGAGAGCCTTCGGGCTACCCCTGAGGAGGCTTCGGTCTCTGCTGCAGTTGACACAGCTCTTTCAAGAGGCCAAGAAGACACCAGAGCCTGGGGTGACTCATCCATCCCCAGCAATGGAAGCAGAGATGTCTGAAACCTCAGCCTCAGGTGTGTCCCATGTCAGACGCTCCTGGGGCAGGCCTTTGGCAGTACCTGAGCCCCAGAGGACTGAGGCTGCCACAACTGCCCAGCAGCGGAGTGGCTGGATTAGAGCACAGGTCGTGACAGGTGCACAGGAGCCGAGGGCGACCAGAGTCCACTGCCAGCCCCTGTCTGAGCCAGAACCTGGCCCAGCACCCACATCCTGGAGTAGAGGAAGAGCAGAATGATGTGTCTAATAAGTCAGTTTTTGAAAAATTTATGAAAATACCTGTGGCACTTACCTCTGTGTTGGCTCACGCCTGTGATCCCAGCTCTGGGAGTCAGCCTAAAGTGCATTGTGAGACCCTGTCAACAACAACAACAAAAAAATCTGTGGCACAGATGTAGAAAGTCTGCAAATACATTACACACACACACACACACACACACACACACACACACGCTATAAAGGAATACAGTGCTTTAAGTATTGTAGGAAATGCAAATCAGAAACCAAACTAAAGAAACCAGCTAATAAGTGGTGCAAAGAGAGAAGTGCTTCCTATTAGAACTTTTAGGTCCAAGCAACAGAATATCCAGCTGGCTTCTTAAATCAGAAAAGGAGCTCACGGGAAGAATCCAGACTGCTAGTTTTAAGGAGAAACCATCTCTTGCTCTTGCCTTCCATGGGCTCAGAAACCTGCCAGTTCACAGGCCTCTCTGTTCCTGGAGCGGCACCATTCCTGTTGCTGGGGTACAAAGTAGGGCTAGGGAAGCGAAGGGGACAGTCCAGTCCCCCTAGTGTAAAGTTAGTTCCCTGGGCAAATGTCCTTATGGATAAGAGCCAGGAGCTCAGTGCCGTGGCAGCCAGGCTGGCAGGAAAAGGCAGATCTGGACAGACATGGGCTTCTCCCCACAGCCGGACCCCACCTGACAGAAACCCCTGTGGGGAAGTGGAAAATACCCTAACCAGCCAGTTTTGCCACTTTTTTCTTTTTCTTTCTCCTTTTTATGTATTTGGTACAGGTTCTGACTACATAGCTCAGACTCAAAGCGAACCTCCCGTTTTCAGCCTCCCCAACTCTGGGATTACAGGTGTGCACACCAGGCCTGTCTCAGTCCCAGCTCAGCATGTCCCAGGCGCAGGGTTGGTGCAGCATGCAGGACTAGGGAATTGAACCCTGGTCCCTGTGCTTGCCAAAGCAGGCACTTAGTCTGCTGAGCTATCTTGCTGGCCCAGAGTTGGATTGTTTATGTTTGGTTTTTACTTTTTGACAGCAGGAGCTCTGTCTTACATGTGGGTGGTGGAAAACTTGGCTTTGATAGGAGCCAGGGAGACGGCTCAGTGGAGTAAGTACTTGCCTGACAAGCACAGGGGCCAAGAGAAAACTCAGCATTGACCAAAGAAATAAAAACTAGGCTGAGCATGATGGTGCACATCTATGAGGCTGAGGCAGGGGTGTCACAGCAAGTTCAAGGGCAGCCTGAACTACAAAGTTCAAGGTCACTTTGAACTGTATAGTGATATCCTGCTCAAAAAAGCAAAAAAGATAAAAGCTAGAGTAAAAAAAAAAAAAAAAATTAAATTCATTATAGGGTGGAGAGATAGCTCAGTGGCAGAAGCACCTGTCTGGAAAGCACAAGGTCCTGAATTCAATTCCTGGTACAACAAATACATAAAGTCCATTATGATAATTCCTTCTGAAACAGGCCTTCAGCAGCAGCAAACCAAGTCTACCTTGCAGGGGTCCCATGACAAGTCCTTTGGAACCTCACCTCCAGGCTCTCTGCCACTCTGTTGGTGACCTCAGAGGGTGGGCACAGCCCTAAGGGAGGAGCTTCCCTTTTGTGCACAGGTGGCTGTTGTCTCCCTGCTTGGTACAGCTTCCTTGGCTGATCATTTGTACAGGCACAAATACACTTGCCTTGAGCAACTCATCCACATCCTTCTCAATCCTTGGCACCAATTTAAGTGATGGCCCCTGGCTGGATGTGATTGCTCACTCGTCTGAGATCCCAGCATTCAGGAGGCAGAGGCAGGAGGATTGCCACAAGTTCAAGGCTAGCCTGGGCTATATAGTTAGTTCAGGGGCAGCCTGAACTATACAGCAAGACCCTGTCTCAAAACACACACACACACACACACACACAAACAGTGGGGGGACAGCACAAGACAAAACACAAACCAAAAGAATGCAACTCAGACCCCTGTCTACTGGGCAAATTTCACTGCTGAGCTTCAAGGCCACGCTAATTGTGCTGCTGGTACCAGCTCTAAGCAGTGCTGTGCCCTGTGGTCACCTGGCCACGGAAGCTACACCTAAGGCCACAGCTGGGAGTGTGTCAGAGGAGATGCGTGTGCACCCCACAGCCAGTGTACAGCAGTTTGTTAGTTGTCTCAAAAAACAGTAAAATTTTTCCCTGGCAAGCACAAGGACCCGAGTTCAATCCCTAGTTCCACAGACAAAATAAAATAAAATTTGAACTTGAATCCAAGTACCTAACTTTTTACTCTCAATTTATGATTCAGGGGGCCAGAAAGATGGCTCAGTGGAATAAGCTCCTCCCTGGCAAGTGCAAGAACCAGTTCAATCCCTGGTTCTGCCAAAAAAAAAAAAAAAAAAGAATGTCAGTTTATGATTCAAATAGCTTAGCTAAATACATTTGACCAATGATCTCTCTAAACAAAAAATTATTTCGCAGGGCTGGCCAGATAGCTCAGTGAACTAAAGTGCCTGCTTAGGCAGACACAGGGACCAGGGTCCAATCCCTGGCCTGCTGTGCTGGCCCTGTCCTCAGAGCACACTGAGACAGCAATTAAGACGGCGTGGTGGTGTGCACCTGTAATCCCAGCGCTTAGGAGACTGAAAACAGGAGGATCACTGCAATTGTGATCTACATAGTAAGACCATATAGACCCTGTACTAAATACATACAGGAAGAAAAGGAGGAAACAAACAAACAAAAAAAAAAAAACTACTTGGAATAATAGGTGATAAGAATAAAATTCTAGGGGCTAGAGATTTAGCTTGGCAGACTAAGCACCTGTCTTGCTTGCACAAAGACCCAGGTTCAATCCCTGGTAGTGCATGCCACACTCAGCCCATACTGAACCAGACACAAAACCCCAGGCTTAGACAAAAAAATAATAATAATAATAAAATAAAAATAAAAAGCCAGGCATGGTGGTGCATACCTGTAATCCCAGCACTTGGGAGGCTGAGGCAGGAGGATTGTTGTGAGTTCGAGGCCAGCCTGAGCTACAAAGTGAGCTTAAGGCCAGCCTGAACTACATAGTGAGACCCTGTCTCAAAAAACAACAACAACAACAAAAAAAAAAACTGGGCTTGCTGTGCTGGCCCCTGAAACTGGGCATGGTGGCACATGCCTATAATCCCAGTGTTGGAGAGGCTAAGACAGGAGGATCACAAGGAGTCTGAGCCGTGTAGTGAGACCCTATACCAAATAAATAATTTTTTTTTATTTTTATTTTTTTAACATTTTTTTTTAAGAGAAAAACTCTAAATAGTGTGGTGGCTCACATCTATAATCTCAGCACCCTCACAGCTAAGGCAGGAGGATTGCTACAAATTTGAGGCCAGCCTACGCTATAAAGTGAGCTCAAGACCAAGCCCAAAATGCATAGCACAAACCCTTTCTCAAGAAAAAAAAAGGGGGTGGGGGAGATAGCTCAGTAGAATAAGCAAATAAGTGCTTGTCTGGCAAGTGCTAGGCCCTGAGTTCAATCCCTAGTACCAAAAAAAAAAAAAAAAAAAAAAAATTTTCTTTAATCCCATTAAAATTCTATAAAATGTAGTTTTTTTTTTTTTTTTTTTTTTTTTTTTTTTTTTGGTCTTTTTGAGACAGGGTCTCACTATGCAATTCAGGCTGGCTTTAAGCTCACTTTGTAGCTCAGGCTGGTCTCGAACTCACAATAATCCTCCTGCCTCAGCCTCCCGAGTGCTAGGATTACATGCATGTGCCACCACACCCGGCCATAACATAGTATTTCAAAACAACAACAGAGTTCCCCTTTACAAACAGCACATACAGGTTACCAGAGCCACCATCTCCCAACTTGGTGTATCATTCATTTCATCATTACTGACAGACAAAACTATGCCACGTAAGAGTGTGCAGAGAAGCCAGGCGTGGTGGCGCAGGCCTGTAATCCCAGCACTCGGGAGCCTGAGGCAGGAGGATTGCTGTGAGTTCAAGACCAGCCTGAGCTACAAAGTGAGCTTAAGGCCAGCCTGAACTGCATAGTGAGACCCTGTCTCAAAAAGACAAAAAAAAAAAAAAAAAAGTGTGCAGAGAAGAGATCGTGATTTTCAATCCCCGTAACACAAAAAAAAAAGAAAAGAAAACTGAAAAGATCCAGTCCACAGTGCCCCTGCTGGACCCTGCGCTGCCTGCAATCTGCCGTGCCCTCCACCCCACCTCGGACCTTGACTACGAACACCAGGATAAAGTCACCTCACAGCTACCTTGCTGCTAACCCGACGCCAGCGGCTGGCACCCTGTGCGGCTTCTGGAGCTGATGGCCAGACTGGAGAGTGAGGCAGAACCGTCCTGGGGAGGGGCTCAGACTCCAGATCGAAGCTCTGGAAGGATGGGGCCTGCCGGCGGAACCTGGAGATTAGCCTCGTTTCTGAAATAGAAACGGTGGTCAGGAAGGTGAAACATTGAAGAAGACGGTGCAGGGACAGAAAGGGAGCTTCAGACACATGCTGGGGGCGCCGCACATGAGGCACCAGAAGAGGAGGGCAGCGGCCATTTGATGAGACAGTGATTAAAATGGCACCGCCGACATGACGACCCAGGGCAGACTGGAACCCAGGCCAGGACTGCCGAACTTCAGCCCCTAGCTGCCCTCCTGCATTTGCTCACTCCCTTGGAGTTTTGTCTTGTGGCAGCCCTCCTGCCTCAGCCTCTCCTACAACTCTTGTTATAGGCAAAGACTTCATGAGTAAAACCCTAGTTGCGTGGGAACTATCACAAAGAATCAACAACTGGGATCTCATCTTATTAAAAAGCTTTTGGACAGCAAGAGAAACTAACAAAAGAGACCAAAAAGAACACACAGTACAGGGAAAACCTTTTGTCAGCTATTTCTCAAACATATAGCATTGCTATGGAAGACAGATAAAGGGGATAGGGATATAGCTCAATGGCACAGCACCTGCCTGGCAAGCAGAAGGTTGTGTGTACAGTCCTCAATAAATCAACAACTAAAACATAAAAAACTAATATATATGTATATATATATATATATATATATATATATATATATATATATATATCCTCCCCCAATTTAAAGACCAAATCCACAAATGAGCATCTGAGATGAATACACACTTCTCAGATGAAGAATATAACAGCAAATAAATATATGAAAAATCTTCACCAGGGGTCCAATCCCTGGGCCTGCCATGCTAGACCTGCCCCTGGAGCACGCTAAGATAACTGTTCAGACTGGGCATGGTGGCACACAGCTGTAATCCCAGCTCTTGGGAGGCTCTAAACAGGCGGATCACTGGGAATCCGATCTAGTAATGAGACCCTGAACACCCTGTAGACCCTTCCCTAAACTACATAAAAAAATCTTCAATATCACTGTTTATTCAAGAGATGCAAATAACAGCTGGGAATATAGCTCAGTGGCACAACATCTTTCTGGCAACTGTGAGGTCCTGAGTTTGATTCCCAGTACAAAAAGCAAGCAAAAAAACCATGTAGAAAGAGATACAAATTAAAACACCTCTGAAATTTCATCTCACCCTGAAAAGAATGGCTATCATCAAGAAATCAATAACAAGCCAGGCGTGGTGGTGCAGGCCTATAATCCCAGCACTCAGGAGGCTGAGGCAGGAGGATTGTCGTGAGTTCAAGACCAGCCTGAGCTACAAAGTGAGCTTAAGGCCAGCCTGAACTGCATAGTGAGACCCTGTCTCAAAAAGACAAAATAAATAAATAGAAGTATCTTTGTTTCTTTCTGTATTTGGCACAAGGTCTCACTCAGCAATGCGATTACAGGTCAGCACCACCACACCCAGTCTCAGTAGCTGGCTCAGCACGCTTGGGGGCATAACACACCTTAATTTTCCTTTTTCATCTCCTCTCCCTCCCCTTTCTGCCTCCTCCATTTCATGGTTCCCTTCTCATTTGAGAAAGATCTACAGTAGCTCCCTCCTTTCTATCATCTTTTTTATTTTTCATAGTTTGTGATTCTCATATAAAAGAAACCATGTGATATTTAAGCTTGG
>PVKA01021917.1:0-37900 GCA_004027165.1 Ctenomys sociabilis
GGCCTTGCCCCTCCCATGTCAACTTCTATGACCTGGTACCTACTGTTCAGAGGAATCTGCACTCAGTGTTTTGGGCTGAATTGAGAATGTCTCCTGAAAGCCTCAGCGGCAGGGTTTGTGGGAGGCAATCAGATCATGGAGGATTTGCCTGTGGAGGTGGGACCTGGTGAGAGGAAGGTGTGGGCACCTTAGCTCCTCCCCTTGCTCTCTGCGCTTCCTGGTTGCCGTGAGGGGAGCAGCTTCCCTCTGCGCTGAGCCCTTCCACCATGCTGTTGCTGCCTTGACACCAACCAGCCAGCCACGGACTGAAAATGCAGGCCAGAGTAAATCTCTCCTTTAAATTGTGTGCATCAGCCACTGGGGCTCAGTGGCAAGGAAAGTGGCCGAGACAGTCTGGCTTTTCATGCCCAGCCCTGAATTTCTCTGCTAGCCCCCAAATAGACACAGGTTCCTCTATGTCCTCAGGGTTTTCACTAAGTCTCCTGGGCAAATACTTGTGCTGGGGAAGCTGGGCCCCTGTTGCTCTGGAAGAGCTTCACCATCACCTTTTATCCGTGGTCAACTCCACCTCAGGGTGCATGTTTCAGGGCAGCACGTGTGGATTACTTTTGCAGAAAGATAACATCTGACTTAAATACAATTTCCCACCAGTCCACCAGCTTATAATCGCTCCATTGCATCCAAATGCCTGTCAGATGCCCAAAGCATCCAAATGTAGTTAATTGTCCCCACCTGTCCCTCTTTCCTGCTGGGGCTTTGCCCCATGAAGATGACCAGAAAGATGCCTTTAGTCTTCTGCCCTGGATAGGGTGAGGAGGAACCTGGGAGAGGGAACAGGAAGCTATGGTGTAGAGCACAGGGTGGTGGGCGTGTAAAGTGTACTCATGTGATGGGATGTGTATGGTGTGTCACGTGTGCTCATGAATGGTACACATATGGGGGTGATTTGCACGTGTAGGATGCAGTGTGTAAGGTCCATGGGCGACATGATGACTAGTTGATGTATGATATGTGTGTGCCGTGGTGTGATGTGATGTGTGATTTGTGGTCTACATATGACACGTGGCATGTTGGTGGCCAGTGATGCGATCAATGGTATGGGATTGCATGTGGTCTGCTGTGAGGTGTGGATGTGGCCTTTGTGTGGTCTTGGGTGTGGGAAGAGGAAAGGAAAGCGAAAGCTCTTCCCATGTCCATTCTGGCTGCTCTGCTCAGCCCAGGCTTATGTGAGTCTTGGCCCATGAAAGTGAGGCTTGGACTGAGAGACCCAGTGTCCCATCCTGAGGGAGGACAGAGCTGTGTGAAAGGGCCAGGCCTAGCGGAGGGCGCGGTGGGGCGGCCTTTGATTCCTGTCTCTTCCTGTACTCAAGTGCCAGGATGTTGGCCAGAACAGGAGCTGGGTGAGTAGCTCTGCCCTCTCACAGGCAGCTCACAGTGGGCTCCACCCCACACTGAGGTGATCCTCCTGCGGTCCGGACCTCAGAACACTACCACGTTCCTTGCTGTCTTTGCTCAGCACCATTAAACCACACTCAGATTCATGATCCCTATAGCACCTAGAAAATCCCTGCCCATTCTCCTGCTTCCTTCTGTTTATTCATTTGCTTTGAGTTTTTTTTGAGACATATCTGATTTTGAACTTTCGAACTTCCTGCTTCAGCTTCCCAAATGCTGGACTTATGGGCATGGGCCAGGATGCCTGGCCTGTCTCCTCCTCCTGACCCTGCAGCTGGGCTGACAACACTTGTTGGCCCCCTGGAAAGTTCTTCCTTGACCTCTTGCCTGTGAATTTCTCTCCTGTCCCAGCCCTAGGGACCCCTTCCTCCCCCCCCCCCAGCACTTTAATGTGCAGATAAACTTGGTTTCTCTTTCCATAAGAAAGAACTGTTTTTTCATAGTGGTGGAGGTAGGAGGCTGGCAATTTCACAGTTCTCTTGTATGGAAGGCATGTCTGGGACAACGCCACACTGATAGTTTGTGGTTCTGGTGCATTAAACATGGGGCCTATGTGACTTAAGTGTTCTTCCCAAGACTCTAGTTCCGCAGATGTTAAGGCAAAAATTATCCTAGCAGCTCTGCTATGTAAGGTTAAGGCCTCCTAAGGAGCCATGCACACAGCTGCTGGACAGAGCAGCACATGGACAAACTGTCCGTCTTACCTTTCTGCCAGCGCTCCTGGCTGCAGAGCGGAAAAGAGCAGCCTTGCCCCAAGCCAACAGAAGCCACAGAGGTCCCCAAGAAGTACGGAGAGAGGGGAAACCGTGGCTAGGACCTCAGTACCTTCCCATGATACTGGGTGGGGCTGGGGCCTGGAGGGAAGGCTGAGAGAGTTTGTAGGTGACATTCCTTCATTACCAAAGACAGAGGAGGATGGACACACAGACACACACACAGTGCTCTTTTCCTGTTCTGTCTACAACCACCTCCAACTTTCTGTGTCCCATTTCTCCCCCTAGCAAAGTGAAAGTGACAGTTGCATAAAACAATGATTTAGAACCCAGCTGCAGAGCCAGTTCAACCTTTCCTTCCTGGATGTGTGACTCCAGGCACATCACTCAACCTCTCTGTTTCAGGTAGTTATTATGCCAAAACAAGTCCTGCTACACTTGGTATTTTTTGTGGGGTTGGGGATGGAATCCGGCAAATTCTTGGCAAATGCTCTGCCTCTTAGCTACATCCCCAGCCCACCAATAAGAAGAATAGTGGTCGGTTGGTCTTATGCATCTACCATCCCCGGGCTCTTGTGTTGACGCGAGCCAGGCTTGGCTGAGGTCCCTCCCGCATCTGCAGTCAGTGCCAGCCCAGCAGAGGGCTGGGTGGTCTAGAAAGGCGTTGGCTGGAGTCCCCTGGCTCTGCTTCACTGGTCCTACAGAAGCCAGCCCAGGCTCTTCTGGGTGGTGCCATTCACATCCAAGAGAGTAGCTAAAACATCTGGGCTTTTAAGCACCTATGCTTCTAGGAGGTTCACTGCTGGTCCCCTGGAAAGTTCTTCCTTGACCTCTTGTCTGTGAATTTCTCTTGTCTGTGACCGCATAAAGGTCATTTGTAAGAGCCTAAAGTCAGAATGGAAGAGGAAAATAGTGAGGACATGGGAAGGTGAGCAATGGACTCCACCCCGTCATCCGTCACATCCTCTGAGCTCAGGTTCCTTCTTTCTTTACAATGAGCTGCAATTCATATAACATAACATTAATTTTGCCTTTTAAAGTGAGCAATTTAATGGTCCTCCGTACCATTAACTGAGTTATGCAATCACCACCATATCTAGCTCCGAAACACCTTCGTCACCTAAGAGAAAGCGATGTATCATTCAGTACTTAATCTCTTCTCCCCCGGTCCCCTGCCAGCACCGGCCCAGCAACTACCAATCTGTTTTCTGTCTCTTTGGATTGAACCAGTTCTGGATACTTCCTCTCATAAAATAAGTGACCTTTTGTGTCTGGCTTCTTTGACTTAATATAATGTTTTCAAGTTTCACTGAAATTGTAGCGTCTTATGGTCTGTGTGTAGGTGTCCCCCCCAAAGCCGCAAGTGGTCTTGGGGCAGCTTCTGGAGTTTGTGACTGATTACTGTGGGTAATCAGGATGCTGCACCTGCCCTGGGGCAGGTAATTTGCATTACAATGTAAGGAGGGGAGAGAAGTTAGCTGCTTGACCTGCTGCTACCTCTCCCTTTTAGCTCTTGCCCTTTGCCGCCGCCATGAAAGGTTGTTCTCTGCCTTGGAGCCAGCTGAGTATGGACTGAAACCTCCATACTGAGCTAAATAACCATGTGAGCTAAATAAGCCTTTCCTTCCTCGATTTTGGGTGTCGGGTATTTGTCCCAGCAATGAGAGAAGAGTAACTAAGACATAGCGCATGTCTGCGTATCATTCCTTTCATGGCTGAATAATATTCCAGTGTATGTGTATGCCACAGTTTATTTATTCATTCCTCTGTTCATGGACCTTTGGGGTGTTTCCACTTTTATGACTACTGTGGATAATGTTGTAATAACGCTCATGCCCAAGGCATATGAGTAGTTGTTTTCAATTCCTTTGTATCTATACCCTTCCAAATATCGGAATTCCAAATATTAGAATTGTGTGGTTATGTAACAGTCCTATGTTTCACACCTTGAGGAACTCGGTTTCCTTTATTTTTAAAATGGATATAATGAAATTACTTTGCGGGGCTCTGGAGGCTTAGAGAAAATGCCTGTGAAGTACCCCACAGGCACAACCTCAACACGTGGCTTACATAATGATCCTTTGGTTCCTTAACCCAAAAACCATTTATTGGAGCCAGGATCAAGAATTATGTGAGATGCTATATAGATATACGGACACAGAAGATATAAAATATCTATAAAACATATGTCTATATTTTTATAGACGTATAAACGTATCCCCAGGGTCCCTTCCAGTACAGACTTACTGATTCCCTCCTTGCTTCTCACCTGGTGTGTCCTTCACAAACAGAAGACAAAAGGCTCCCTCCCTCCCTCCCTCCCGGAACTGATTGCCCAGGAGGCTGCCGGCTTCACTGCTCCCCACCTGAATCAGTTCAGACCACCTATTTCAGATCTGTCGGCTCTTATAAATGTAGCCACACACCCGCAAAGTGAGATAAAATGGCAATGTGATTAGTGTGCATGTGTGAGTACGAATGCTTATGTGTCCCTGTCTCATTCTTTTTGTAAAGATTAATACATCAGAGCAAGCGCGTACTACAGGAAGAATAAAACACACACACACACACAACAACAACAACAACAACCAGGTCCAATTCTCCAGACATTCAATAACCAAATGTCACCCACATGGTAAGCAATAAAATAAAAATTTATGCTTAGCAGAGGCAATATAAATAAGATGTATATTCTGAAGTTGGATAACAGAACAGTAGCATAAAAATAACACCCGGTGGCAAATTCAGAAGAGAGATCTTTTTCAAATGTGGCTTTCCTTTGGGCTGCCATTTCTAAAGTATTGTAGGGTCTCAAAGAGTAAAACGGGATGGTTTAAATCTGACAGGAGCACCAAGCCTAATGCATGCACAGGAATTCTCACCCGCGTTCCAGCCCAAGTCATGGTCCATCTCCCCATCTCCCCACACCCCATGCCTGAGAACCTCCTGCTCATCAGGGGTACCCTCCCCTTTGTCTGTCTCCAAGACCCCTTACTTTTCTTTTTTATATTTTTTTCAGTATATTTGGTTGTCGTGGAATCTCACTATGCAGCTCCAATTCATTGTCTGAGCTCTTATTTTCAGCCTCCCCAGCACTGGGATTACAGGCATAGTCCCTTATTGCCCTGACTCTGCGGCCAGCTCCGCTTGCCCTAGGGGTGGGGCTGGTGCAGCACCTAGTCTGGGGATTGAACTGTGGGCCCTGCACTTGCCTAAGCTTGCCTAAGGCTGAGCTTTAGTCTGATGAGCTATCTTACCAACCCCAAATTAAAAAACAAATTTTTTTGCAGTACCGGGGATCAAACTCAGGACCTTGCACTTGCCAGGCAGCGCTTATGCTGCTGAGCTATCTCCCCTACTTTTCAAAACTCCTTCACTGACACAGTTTTATTTGCCCTTCACAGCTGCCCCAACAATCATGGCTGTGATCTCATAGATGAGGAAACAAAAGCCACAGAAATTATCTTAAACCTAGGACTAGAAAGCCTTCCCTTCTACTCTAGAAGGGTAACATTTCTTTCTTGCCTCAGAAACTATCATTGTCTTCTCCTATGTTCATACACAAAAATCAATGAAAAGATTTTGTTGTGTAGACCTAGGATGTCCTTCAGAAGTCTCCTGGGTTTGGAGGTAGTGCTGCTAGAAGATGACTGTACAACCATGGCAAGTATATCTACTTCAAAGTCTCCTCCCTTCTCTGCTCCCTGGAGCCAGGGGATGGACACCTTTCCTCTGCCACGCCATCCCATACCTATTGCTTCTGTTGTGGAGCCAGCTGACCATGGACCAAAACCCCCACACCATGAGCCAAATTAGACTCCTCCTCTTTTAAGTTGTGGGTGCCGATCAGTGGCAGAAAAGTTGGCTGATACAGATCTCCACACTAAACTAACCATCCTTTCTAGCCTGATAACTGTCTAGCACTCCAATTACTGTTGATTTAAGAAATATGAAACAGTGTTTTGTGTGCATCAACCAAATGAAATACAATCAGAAAGGGAAACTGGAGGTGTAGAATAACCATCAAGATATATTTTTAAAAGACATTGTATGTTTCTTAAAATTCAGGCCTTCTGCAAGTGTCAGTTACTGAGATTCTGTCAAGAAAATAGAAGTTGAAAAACTCTGAGATTGATCTGCCTCTAAACGAGGGCTCTTGGCTTGTAATGCGTATTGTTGATACGGAGAAAAGGACAGCTGATTCTGAATCCCCGAGCAAGTTGCTTCACCTCTCTGAGCTTTAATTTCCCTGTGATAGAGAGAGAAGATCAGGATCTCTAAACTGCTATCTAGCTCTGAAATGCTATAATTTTATCTCTAGAACAAAATATTAAATGTCACTCAGGAAAAGTCTTGCGTCACTCACAGAGATGTCAACAAAAGGTCTCTGATAGAACCCCTAGTTCCGGTGCACCTCTGTGCAGAAAAGTCCATCTTGGGTGCTGGTTCCATATCGGCTACTAAACTCACTCAGTAACCTTAAAATAAATGAGGAATTTGAAAGGCTGGCAAGACAGCTCAGTGGACTAAAGCGCTTGCTTAGGCAGAGTGCAGCAGACGGGGTTCAATCCCTGGTGTGCCGAGCCAGCCCCACCCCCAGGGGCACTCTGAGATGGCAATTAAGATTGAGTGTGGTGGCGCACGCCTGTAATCCCAGCACTTGAGAGGCTGAAAACAGAAGATTCGAGTCGAATCTACGTAGCAAGACCCTGTAGACCCTGTACCAAATACATACAAAAAAAGATAAATGAGGGATCTGAACTTAGCAAGGGTGAGAAATAAATGTCACCTCAGGTACCACCCTTACCAACACATGGCGGCTGCCTGAAGTTGAGTCTGCACTAGGATTGATTAGTAATGAGATTGATTAGTAATGTGTGCCACAGGCAGAGCTTTAGGCAGCTGGACAGGACCTGTCTGTCCCTGGAGAGGATGCTCTCTAAACTCTCTTCCAACTTGACACTGGTTCTCTATGAATGGCACACAGAGAAGTGGGGGATTTAGAGTCACTGATGCATAGGAAACAGAACTCGGTTTGTTCAACTGTTTTTATATTATTCTTGGCTTGGACCTGAATAATCTGTCCCCTGATGCCACTGTATTTCAGAAATTGCTACCTAAGGCAAATTTTCTACTTTTAAACTCATTTCCTGAGTCAGTCTTTTTAAGCCCCACATTAAATATTGATCTGCCCCGGAGAGATCTAACTTATTTAGTGGAGACATGGTTGACTCCTCCAGAACTGTCAAACTCAGAAACGGGGCCATACCCCTCCTCAAGCAATAACCATTCAGGACAGTGATAGACAGGCTGAGGACACTGGCTCCAGTGTCTTTTGTTCCCAGTCTTCGGGACAAGGCCCGCCTTCCTTGTCCCAGTCAGCCACCTCACCCAGATTAAATCTGCTGGTGCTTCTCTGAGACTCTTTCCCTTGAGGACGGAAGTCCGGTAAACACTGTGCGCAGGCCCATGAGGGGCAACCACAGAAATGCTGCTTGTCCTGCTGCCCAGCTCTGACCAGTCTTCAGACTCTGTAACCCTTTCTCTTGATTTCTGATCTGGCCAGCAACTAGAATCCTGGTTCTAATCTTCATTCCCCATGAGCTTAGACTTGGTGACTGCCTTTCTGATTGACAGCAGGTTGGCTGCTGTACAGTATCTTAAAGAAATCCTGATGTTGAGCTTATTAGTGTGACTCCAGTGAGAGGAAAGACAGACAGACAAACAGACAGACACACAGACAGACAGACACACAGATGCACAGACAGACAGATAAAAACAGAGGCAGAGACAGAAAGGTAGGGAGCCTGAACTTGCCAGCATACAAGGACTGGAAGATTTGGGGCCCTGGCCCACCCTCTCCCATCCATCATCCTGTTCCACCTCCTGCACACAGGATCACTGATTTCCCCCTCTGCATTAACCCAGCATGATTTCCCTCAAGAGACTGTGGAAGCACTATGCAGGCTTCCAGGCACAAATGCCAAGTTTCCCTTCTAGTTTATGCTAATATTTGTTTGGAGCCCGGCAAATATGAATCCCCGAGACAGGGAACGCAGCCTGTCTTCCTGGATTAGGAAACCAAATTGTAATTTTAAATCCCAGTTAATTACCCTACTCTACCTGCCTTCTGTCTGTTAATTCACCCAATGATCCGGTAGAGTAGGGAATATCATTATCCTCAGAGGCATATAGGAAATTAAGGCTCTGAGATTGTAGCCACCAGCCACATCTAATTAAAATTAAATACAATTTCAAATTCAGTTCCCCAGTCCCACTAGCCACATTTCTAGTGGTCAATAACCACACATGGCCGGTGGTGATCGTATTGACAGCAGAGACATATAGGGTATTTCTGTCACCACAGAATGTTCTATTAGACAGCGTCATGGAGGGTAATGTGACATTCCTGTGTCAGCCAGAAGCTGAGTTGCTCTTAATTTAAATACCAGACTGGCCACTTGGTCTTTCTACTACCTTCTGAAGATATAGAGAAGAATTCAAAAAGAAGAATCGAGAAGGGCGAGAGTTCAGCAAAGGCGTCTCCTTCAGAGTGAAGGCTGTGGGCTGGCCAGAGACAGCACACTTGGAAAGCTCAAGGCTGCCTGGCATCTGGTCATCTGACAGTTGTCACCAGTCCCACTGGCCACCCCAGCAGAAATGTCTTCCAGGTTGAGAAAGAGGATTAGGGCCTCTCTACCTCTGCAGTGCCCTCTCTCTCTCTCTCTAGGTCAGGGTCTACAGGGTCGGCAGGGTCTCACTGAGTAGAGCAGACTCGTGGTGATCCTCCTGCTTACAGCCTCCCAAGTGCTGGGATTACAGGTATGCGTCACCACATCCAGCCTGAATCACCATCTCAGTGCTTCCTTGGGGCAGGGCTGGCACAGCAGGCCCAGGGATTGAACTCCTGGCCCTTACACATCTGCCTAAGCAGGCACTTTAATCCACTGAGCTATTTGGCCGGCCCTACAGTGCCATCTCTTATGTCCTCAAGATGAGGAATCAAGCACACAGTTGAACAACAACAAAAAGTCCTTTACCTACTCAAAAGCTCCTGAGATATTTTGGAAATGACAGGGGTCAATCAAGGTCATTTATAATGTGCCTAACATGTGCCAGTCTCTGAATCAGGCACTTTTGCATGTATATTATGAATAATTTATGCATGATAAATCATAGCACCATTTACTATTAAATAGCTTTACTGAAGTACAATTCATATACCATATGATTCACCTCCTTAAAGCACATAATTTTAGGATGCTTATCTGCGTAGACGGTCTATTCTAGACAATTCTTATGCATGGTATCACACAATATCTTCTTTTAAAATCTTGCTTCTTTCACCTAGGATGATGTTCTCAAGGTTCATCCATGTGGCAGGTATCAGCATTTTGTTTCTATTACTGCCAAAGATGTTTGTTGTAGGGACATGCCACATTTTATGTACTCCTCAGTTGGTGGACACTTGAGTTGTTTTCACTTTCAGGCTGTTATGAATGATGCTGCTTGTCGTGGATTTCTAACTGGTGACCAACTTGCTACACCCAACTGAATTGAACTCGTGTGGTGCTGGGCGTGGGGGCCCACATGAGGACTGCTGCCAGCTGCATGAAAGGCAGAGCACGAGACGCTGTCTGAACGCTGCTAGGGAGGCTGTTTGGAGAAGCTGTTCGAAGCCATGGGTTCTCCTAGGCTGTTCTACTGGCTTTCCTGGGCTGTGATGGCTTTCCTGATGAACTTGGCTGTTCTGGTTGCTGAAGGAACTATTGTCACTGCTAGTGGCTCCAGTTCATTTTGGTCAAGCTCTGGTCTTTATCTTGAGTATCACTTCCTGGCCCTAGAGGGAAAGATGAGGCACTGCTCAGCTTCGTGGGGACGCTTGTCAGATTGGCTTTCTTGATGGGAACTCAGCTTTCCTCATCGCTGGAAGAGCTCAAGACCTCACTGCTGCTGAGGATGGCTGTGGTACCTTTGAGAGAGCTCTGGTGCTTACTTGGAGCATTGCTTCCTGGCTCCAGTTCAGATCCCTCAGCCTGTTAGCACAGATCCTTCATCTCACTGGCACAGGCTTCCTAGCTTCCACTACTGACCTTTGGGCCTTTCCGGCACAGATCCATGAAGCAGGCTTGCATGAAACTTTGTTATGGGCTCTAGGCCTCCAGTTGGACTTGTGGGAGGCATTGTCCAGCTGGGCTCATGCACATTATTAGGATCCAGGCCCTCAGCTGGATTCTTTGGTCTTTAATGTGTGGCTAGAGATCCTGCACTTCTTGTGTATGATTCTCTGGGTGACTCCTTATAAACTAATAAAAAAAAAAATGTGTCTTATATTATATTGTTCCCCTTGCAAAAAACTCATACCGTGACACTGCCATGAACATTTGTGTACCAGATTTTGTTTTCATTTCCCTTGGGTACATACCTAGGAGAGGAATCTCTGTATCACCTTGTAATTCTATGCTTAATATGCTGAGAAACTGCCATGCTGCTTTCTGAAGTGCCAGCTGCACCATTTCACAGCAGTGACTAAAGGTTCACGTTTCCCTGTATCCTTGCCAATACTTGTTTTATCTTTTTGCTTATAGCCTTATTAGTGGATGTAAAATAGTATCATATTGTGGTTTTTGACTTGCATTTCCTTAAAAATAAAGATACTGAGCATCATTTTGTGTCCTTACAGATAATTTGCTTGTCTTCATGGAAGAAATGTTTCTTTGGATCCTTTGCCAGCTTGTTAATTGAATTGTTTATTTGCATTATGAGGTTATATATTTTGGGTACAAAGCCCTTATGAAATATATGATCTATAAATATATTATTCTGCTCAGTGGTTGTCTTTTCATTGTCTTAATGATACCACTGTGTAATACAAGTTTTAAATCTTGAAGTTCAAATAATCTTTTTTGTTGCTATTGTTTTTGCTTGTAAATCTTAAATCTTAAATCCTAAGACTTCTATATTTTCTTCTAGGGGTTTTGTCATTTTAGCTCTTGTATCAATTGTCAACACCCTCTTAAGAAAAAAAAACAGGGACCAGGGTTCTATCCCCAGCATGCCACGCCATCTCCACCCCTGGGGCACGCTGAGATGGCTATTGAGACTGGGCCTGGTGGCACACACCTGCAATCCCAGTGCTTAGGAGGCTGAAAACAGGAGAAGCACTATTAGCCTGACCTACGTACTGAGACCCTGTCAACCCTGCACTAAATACGTAAAAAACCCACCCTCCACAATGCATTACCTCAACTCACTCCCCCCATACCATCTCCTGCACAACCCCACTCCCAAGGATCATTCTAGTATTATTTGTGGGGGAGGGTGGTGCTGGGGATCAAACTCAGAACATTGCATTTGCCAGGCAGGTGCTCATGTCACTGAGCTATCTCCCCAGCCCTCTGGGATCATTCTAACAACACATTAAAAAGACCTATTTTAAATACCTGAGTACACCATATTTTTTTTCTTTTTTTTTTTTTTTTTTTTTTTTTTTTTTTTTTTTTTGTCTTTTTGAGACAGGGTCTCACTATGCAGTTCAGGCTGGCCTTAAGCTCACTTTGTACCTCAGGCTGGTCTTGAACTCACAACAATCCTCCTGCCTCAGCCTCCCGAGTGCTGGGATTACAGGCATGCGCCACCATGCCCGGCTCATATTTTTCTTTTTTATTTTCCACTTTCTCTGCTTACTTCTAGTTGTGGCTAATTTCCCTTCCCACTGATACATTTTAGTCATTTCTAAAGCAAGACTCTTACCCCACTTACCACAACCCCATTCTTTAGCTCTGTATCCAAAAGTCTAGCAACTAGGCTGGTCCTTGTAGCGTGTTAGGGGTAGAAGACTGCGCACCTATAACTTACTATCTCCTGTTGTTACTACTGTCCATGCCTCAACTCAATTAAGTCTTGAACAGGCCTGGAGAGCTGACTCCATTCATCTCAAGTGAGGAAGCAGAAGTCTCCAGGCAACAGGGAGGATGGCCAGGTAGAGGACCACTTCTTAAATAGAAGCTTAAGACGCTGCATTTGAAATTCTATCTCAGACCTCTGGCTGCTGCCTCAGAGATTTGTTCTCTGCTGAAAAGACCCTAAGTCACTCCAAGGCTACCCTGTTAAACACCATGCCCACTTCCACAGGCAGACACCGAAGATGCAGCTGCTTCCTACGCCATTCAGCAAACTCGTCCTGAGCCCCTCCCTGCTTCTTGGTGGGCCCCAGCTGTGAGCCACATTCACATCTAAAGCAGACAGGAAGAGGAGAATAGCAAAGCAGCATGTGCCTCTCTCAGTGTTGTACCTCTGACTCGACGAGCTGGAGGACTTGGTCTCCCGCGTGAGCCTCACACCATCTAACTGATACCTAGTGTCTGGAAAAGATGCCCAGACCCGCTGTTCTTAGCACTTCCCAGATTTCTAAATGGTTTGGGTCAGTTCAGGAGGCAAATTCTGTGTACAGAATGAAGCCAACTTCGGATCCAGCCTCTGCTTCATAGCCACACTACACTACTCTGTCCACCCACCTTTCTCCCCCAGAGCTCTGGCCCTTCTGGACATGGCCATCAATTGAGTAGAGAAGACACATCTGACAGCTGGGGTTAGCTGCCTCCCCATGCCAGCGCTTCGTGCCTGTCATCTCTGCGTTTCAGCCATCCTGACACTCCCAGCCTGCATAGACCCAGGCCTGGGGGCTCACAGCCAGGACCCCCTGGCTGCTTGGGCTTGAGGCCACACGCTCAAGGTCCCAGCACCCTCTGACTGCTGAGTGCACTCAGGCAGGGCCAACAGGGCGTCACAGCTCACGGGAAACCTGTGAGAACTGTGGCTACTGGCAGAGAGGGAACCATCTGTTATTTTGCCTTCTATTTGTCTCAGAATTTCAGAGAAAGTGAGCAGTCAGGCTGCTCAACTGCATTGTTCACAGCCAAGAGGAGAAGAGTTGGAGCAGGGAACTCCTGCCTTCGATGCTGTAAAAGTTGGTCTTGCTGGGCTCCTTAGTCAGGCTTCCCCTGGCTTCCAGGACTGGGTCTCACCTGGGAGGGATGGCCTATCCAGACACCTAGTTGTCCCCAGAGTTGCTCAGAGAAGGCCTGGCCCTCAAGCTCCCTTGCCTGCAGATCCTGCCCTCCTGTGGGTCCTGTGACTCGCCCTGCCCACAGCCTCATCTGGATCTCAACAAAGGAGTTTTATGTTGAATGCAAGCTGATCATCCAGGCTAGTTTGCCCACAATCAAGAGAGCTCCTGGCACATAGGACTTTCCATTCCGAACCTGGGGTGGGTTGGTTGCCGTGGATGGTGGTGACTCATGCCTGTGGGTTGCTGCCTATTTTAAGGACTGAGGTGTTTCAAAGTTTCCCTGGCATCCTTTGCAGTACCTGAGGCCTCTGGATTCCAGGGTGAAGCCTGGGTATCAGGCAGACAAGGATGGGCTAGTGCAGGCATGGACCCCTCTGCACCTCCAGCCAGCCCATGCTGCTATTCACAGCCAGAAATCCACAGGAGAACCGCCCACATTGCTTACCTCAGCCCAGCCCTGCCACCTTCAAGGACACTCTTCTGCTGGACCCTCAGAATCAATCAAGTAAGAAAGGTAAGACAGAAGTAGTAGCAACACTACCTAACAGCTGGCTTCACTAATGGAACTTGTGCTTAGCTACTGGGTAACTGAAGTATCCGGGACCAGGAGCTGAATTGTGGCAATGGCCTTCCTCTTTGTTCATAATTGGCAAGCTCCCTGGGTCTGGCCCAAGAAATGTCAAAAAGAAATCCACTGGGAGAATCCTTGCAAAGTTAAAAAAACTTTACAAAGAAAGTTCTACCTCTTCCTTCCTGCTTTGGAAATACTCAAGCAGTGACACGATTTTGGAGCTCTTGAAGCCATCAAGTGGCCATGAGGTTAGGAGGCAAAGGGACAAGCGGGGATGCGACTGAGAGGTACAAACCCGAAGCCCTGTGTCCTGGTTGCACTGCCGAGCCAGCCATGCAGACTGAATGCCTGGCTGTGTGTGTTGGTCTAGGGGAGAGGATGAGTCACCTTTAAAAAGGCAACATAATGGATACCCTGTTGCTAATGGCTTAAAGACTTTAGTAGAGGGCGGGCCAGATAGCTTAGCAGACTAAAGCGCCTGCTTAAGCAAGTGTACTGGCCCATGTGGTAGAATATGCCTGAAAACTCAGCACTAGGAAGGAGTGGTCACTACAAATCTGATCTGTGCAGTGAGACTCTGTACTAAAAACATTAAAAAAAAAAAAAAAAAGTAGAAAATAGGGCTTCCCTGGGTTCAGTCTCCAGCAGAGTAAGGAGAAACAGAGAGGACAGAGACACAAAGACAGAGAAAGTGAAGACTTCTAAGCCTACAGTGACTAAGACCAGGAAAGGATACCTAGATTGTCACTTGATCTCCAGGTGAGACTATAACCCAACCTGGACAGAGATGCCCTGGGCACTCCGGGACAGGACCCTCATGAGCTTCCTGGCTCTCCCTCCAGCACGTCCTGTCATCATCACAAGTGGGTGCACCCTTGGTCACCCCCAAGAGCTTCCTGCAGTGGGGAACCAGCCCATTGTTCTGAATCTCTTGCTTTAGTGTAGGGTTGCAGTCAAGAGTGAGCAAGCCCTTGTGACCCACAGGGACTCCTGGGCAAGTTACTTCACCTCTCTGCGCCCCAGTTTCTTCTTGTCTCCTGGGGATAACTGTGCCTAACTCGCATGGCTGTCGTGTGCCTTTTCAATTCAGTCCAGTGCCTCTGACTGTGTTGTGGGTGCTGGGCCACCTCTCAGGTTCTGGACTCACTAGAACTCACAGAACTAAGTTACCATGATTGCAGTCAGTAACCATGGCAGCCAAAGGATAGAGATTAGGATCAGAGAAGACCAAAGGTACATAGGACAAAGCCCAGGAGACAGCACCCAGATTCCAGCTATCCTCTCCCAGGATAGCCATAGAGATATGCCTACTTTTCCCAGTGAGAAAAGGTGACCACACATACAGAACCATGTCCTCCAGGGCAGCTCTTGCACATCCTGATATCTGGGGGTTTTAGTGGTGACGTATCCCACAGGCATTCAGCACCTGAATGTCTGGCTTGAGTTTTCACTCTGCAGCTTCTCCAAAGGTCAAACTGATACAGTGTGACTCAGGGCCCTTACCATAAATCACAGCGTTAGCCTAAACTACCCGGTGTGAACAAAGACCTCAGGAAAGCAAAGATACTGCTATCAGGCAGTATATTGCAAAGGCATAGAGGGCATCTCCCAGGAATCCCAGAAATGTGCAAGGCTTTCAAGCATGCTTCATTGCCGCCCTGCTGCAGCAGCCCTGTAGGACCCAGGGAGGGAGCGAGCACGCAGTGTCACTCTTGGTTCATACATGGGGCTGTAGTTCACCTGCTAACATACCTCCTTTGCCACAGGGCTGTGCTACAGAATCCAATAGCTCCCGTCTAGTCCCCTCTTCTGCATCACTGAGGGCAAGTGCTTGTTTCTCATTTCTCTTCCATGAGGGAGGGACCTGCATTCTCCTTCCCCTTTCCTACACCTCCCCAGGGAGAGAAAAAGACTTTCTAATTGGAGGGCCTGAGAAAGATCAGCGCTCTCCCAGGGCACCAGTCCTCTCCCTTGAGCCACTCCTTTGCAGACAGGGTCATGCCACAGTCACACAGCAGCAGCCTCTAGAGAAGCTGCAGCTGGCCACCTCCGCCCACAGCAGGCCAGAGACCCTGCAGGTTCCCTGTGCAACCTATGGACCCTGACCCATAATCTCACACAGGCTTATCCGCTCCAGGGAGGTGATATTCTGTCTCCACTTGCACCTCACCTACACATATTCCTCACTTGGTTCCTAACAGGAAAAAGGAAAGAAGAGGTGACATTTATTAAGGTCTTTAAGACATAATGAGGCTACTAGTGTTTGGAAAAGGCACAATTAAATCTCCCTTCAAAGCCTTAGCTCTCCCTGTACTGCTCCCTTCTCCCAGTTCCTGGCCTGTTCCCATCCTTGGGACATACTCCAAGATTTCTAGCACCCTCAGGACATGTCGACTCAACTACACATGGATGAGTCCAGAGTAGACTGTCTGGATCCAACCTGGGGAGGGGAAGATGGGTACTGAGCTACATCACCAGCCCATTTCTAATTTTTTTTTTTTTTTAATAGTCACACAGGTTCTCACTAAGCTGCCCAGGCTGGGCTCAAACTTGTGAGCCACCTGTCTCAGCCCTCCAGAGTGCTGGGATCATAGGCATGTGTCACCTGGTAAATCTTTTGATAGTGTCTCAGAATCCCCACAACCACCACCCTGGGTGAAAGCATTGCGTGCTGAGCCTGCACAAGGCTCAAATCCTTTTTCATGTGAAGTAGCATCACAACCTTTCAAATCTCTTCTGAATAGGCAGTCAAGTTCTGCACCTTAGATACAGAGAGAGAGAGAGGTGCCCACCCCCACAGGATTCAGAACGTGGGAGCCTCTCTCACAAAACAATCATTTCTCTCTGCACTCACCAAAACAATTCAGCCATGCGAGAGGTATCAGATATCCACGAGGCTTCCAAAAATGCTACCCGATGGTCCATAGCGCAGACTCTCAAGCTAGACAACCCTAGATTCAAATCCCAACTTGAACATCTGCATGACCCTGGGCAAGTTACATAGCTTCTCTGAGCCCCAGTCCCCTCCGAATCCTAAGGTGAGCTTTCTAATAGGACCCGTGTTTGAAGCGCTATACACAGTCCTAGTGTACGTTCCGCTCGAGGACTCTAAGCTATTATAGCAATAGTAACGTTGCTATCACTAATATTACCATTAAGTGTTGGAACAAGAACTAGAGAGTCTGTGAAAGGAGGGGGAGGGGGAGGGGAGGGGAGGGGGAGCTTGGACAACATGGATTGGACAGACATACGTCCTATGCTGAGTCAGATCAGATGCCTAGCTGTGCTCTGGTGCTGGCCCTGGCCTCCAGCCCCCTTACTTTTGCTGTTTAGAAGACAATCCCTGCTACAGGGTGGTATTTGGGGCCCAGAGAAAGGATACCTGAGTCAATACAACAGAAGCTAGTTAGAAATACAAGGTACAGTGACAAGGAGTGAGCCTCCAAATCATCCCTGTGATGATCGCAGCCCTCCAGGAGGACAGAACCGTGAGCAAGCCTGACGTGCCACGGAGGGGGAGGGGTGGGGCAGCAGGGCAGCGCAGGACCACCAGTGACCCGGACCTGAAGCCCGCTTCTGCTGCTCGCCAGCCCAGGATCTCGGATGGAGAACGCAGCTTCCTGTGGTCAGTGTCCCCCGTGTAACACACACAAAAGAGCTGCATGCCCCCTCCCTAGAATGCCACGGAGGCAGGCAGGCTGGTGTGCACGCATTGTCTAAGACGTGGCAGCTGCTATAACAGCAGAGAGCTCTGGGAAAAAGAATCTTAAAGAGCCCAACAACCTGATTGGCTGGCCAGTCTGGAGACCAGGCAGAAAGGAAGCTAAGGCAGGCCACAACAGCAAGAGAAGATAGAACAGCAAGAAAGCAGACAGGGAAGCCAAGAATGACCAAAGCAGAGCCATCGGGGCCCTGCAACCTGCCCCTTGTCCATAAACTCTCCATGGACAGGTCCCAGTACCAGGCACCGAATTACAAACCATGAGAGCCTAGAGTCATTGAAGGAGAAGAGCTGTTCAAAACAATCCATTTAAGAATACACAAAAAGTAGTGGTGTACATCCGGGCAACATTAGCATTACGAACAAGAAACAGTCTGAGGTAAAGGTATAGGGGGTCGGTGGAGAGGCCTCCTTCCTGAGAAGGCCGGATAAATGGAACTTCACCGCCCCCTAAAAAACCCACAGTGAGGTCTTGTTACCTCTCGGCAAAGTGCTATTTTGGTAGAAGGAAAGTAATACAAATGAGGAAAGGGAAGCAAGCTAGGAGGGCTTAGGATTTCTTTCTACTTGAAAATATCTTCCACTTGAGCCACTAGGACTCGGTCGGCCTGGCCCTTCCTGATGGGGCCAGAGTGTACTGGCCCCCGCTCAGCAGCATGCTTTCCAGCCGCCGGCAGTGCTCCCGGAGCTGCTTCTCCCGCGGCAGCAGGAAGGTGAGCACCTTGTTCCGCACAACGCCTCGGTCTTCCTCCTCCCTCAGCCGCTGCTTCACGCGGGCTGCCTGCTCCTCTTGCTGAGCCAGGGCGTTGTTCATCTGGCAGAAGGCATCTTCCAGGTGATGGATGGACTTCAGCGCCTCTTTTTTAAAGTCCTCCAGCTCCCGCTGCACCCCGGCCACCTTCTGCTGTAGGGTCTCCAGGTCGGGCAGGGGTGGGAGGCAAGAAGGCCACGACTGGGACAGGGAAAAGTCTCCAGACTGGAGACCGCTCTCCACCATCTTCTTCCCTTGTAGGGTGTTCACCTTCATGAGAATGGATCCAGTCTGATAGAGGGGCTCCATCCTCTCGCTTGCTTGTTGGGCCCAGAGAGGAAGTGAAGAGACCTGCCAGGTAAGTGAAGTCTTTTGATTAGAGGCACAATCATCAGGGGTGGAAAGACCTTCTTATTGTGACATCACAGTTCCACCAGCCAACCAGAAGGAAAGCCACAGCTCATTTACATATCATAGCCCCCTTGGTTGGTTGCCTGGAGATAGTTCTGCTCATCTTTCCAAGTTGTCTCCTGAAACTTGGAATCTCAAAAACATGGTCCTTCCAGAGCCAAAGTTCAAGTCTTCCTCCAACCCCCAGGAGAAGCCAAGCTTCATAACAAGGGGAAAACCTGGTAGACAAGGTGGTCCAGACAAGGCTCTCTGGCTGCCAAGGCTTAGCTATCACCCATCCTGACAAGGGGCCGGTAGGTCTCAGGATGGTGTCTGGGCTTCAGATCCTCACCAGGGCAGAACAAGGACCACAATGCCTCCTCCTACATCGAGCCTTAAAATGCTAAAGAGCAATCGCTCCATAGCCATACCCCTAGAATAATGCCAGAATTCAGATGATCTTTAAGGTGTGAGAAAAGGACTAAATGTTGCTCTATGGTCTGTAACGGCTGATTCCATAGGTAGGGGCAGGGTAAAAATGAGTCACTCATGTTCGTAGAGTGGATTCTTTCTGAGCATTCACTATGTCCTGGGACCAGGGAAAAAATATGGAACAGCATATCCTTAAGTACTGACCAACTTGAGGGGGCAGGGAAGATGGCTCAGTGGAATAAGCATTTCCCTGGCAAGTGCAAGGGCCTGAATTCAATCCCCAGTTCTGCACAAAAAAAAAAAAAAAAAAAAAAAAAAAAAAAAAAAATCAACTTGAGAAGAAAACATACAGAAGGTGTATCTTGTACTTTCTACCTGATGATTATAACAAAGAAATTTTTTCTAACTAATCTGTATTTGATTCAGTGAAGAACAAGTCTCCCTCTTGCAGATCAGTCTCTTGCCCAGCCCTCTTCCCTGGCCTCCAAATCCAAACATCTCCTCAACCTCAGGCCTCACATCCAATCCATCCAAAGCTGAACTGACCATCTCCCCCCACAACCAGTTCCTGTTCCAGTGATGTCTGGTGCAGCACTCACACCATTCCCCACCCCAGAAACCTAGTGCAATGGCTGAAATGTTGGTTCCCACCTCATCATGACAACGGTAAAAGGTTAGAGGCTTGAAGAAGCTGAGCCCGCTTGTCTGGATTAACGTCTTTGACCACAGAGTGGATCCCTTATTAAAGGGTGAGGTTGGCCCTCTCATGTCTTTCTCCCTTTTTTTTGCTCTTGTGCTTTGGGATGACTTAGGAAAAATCTAGGCATTGGGCTCCCCAGATTTCAGAACTGTCTGGAAATATTTTCTTCTCCCCAGCCCTTGGAAATATTTTCTTATATATGTTGCTCAACCCCTGGTATTTTATTTTGTTATTGCAGACCAAAACAGGGTAACAGATTCATCTAGACCCCTCCATGCCCAAGTGGCTCCCTGTGCTATTTAATCTTTATCCTCCAGCACTCTAGCGCCTCGCCTCTTGGAGTGGTGTCCCAGAACCACTGCCTACAAGCTCTGTCTCTTCAGCAATCGCTTTATCAGCTGGGCATGGTGGCGCATGCCTGTAATCCCAGCACTGGGAAGGCTGAGGAAGGAAGATTGTTGTGAGTTCGAGACCAACCTGAACTACAAAGTGAGCTTAAGGCCAGCCTGAACTGCATAGTGAAACCCTGTCTAAAAAAAAGACAAAAAAAAAAAAAAAAAAATCACTTTATCTCCTTAAGCCTCAGTTTCCTTATATATAAAGTAAGGACATTAATTCAGTGGTGTGCAGCTCTCTAGGAGAAAAAAAAAAAGCACCGATGTGTCGCTGTTGCCAATTGCCATGGTGTCAATTTCCGTGATGTAAATATTCCCAGCAGAACCAATCTCAAGCTCCCCCATCATGACGATGAGATTTTTTCTTGACTGAATCATGCCAACTTGATGGCACTGGGAAGAGATGCCCAAAATCTGCCTTTGTGAGCCTGAACAGCCAACTCTGATACCACATGGCTCCCACTGAGGACTGTTGCCTATTGACCTATCTAGGGGGGTTGTGTAGGTATCTGACAGAGCACTTTCTAGCAAGGTTCACGGCTAGACTAAAGTGGATTTTTTAAACATGTATTTAGGACAGGGTCTATAGGGTCTCACTACGTAGATCGGACTCATAGTGATTCTCCTGTTTTCAGTATCCCAAGCGCTGGGCTTACAGGCATGCGCTCCACGCCCAATCTCAACCACCTCTCAGTATGACCCAGGGCCAGGGCCAGCAAGCCACACCGGGGATCAAACCGCAGCCATTGCTCTCTGCCTAAGCAGGCGCTGTAGTCTGCTGAGCTATCTGGCCAGCCTGAATGTTTTAAATTACAAGATACAAAAAGAAATACTGAGGTAGGCTGTTAGGTGGAAAGAACACTCGCTGGTCTAGGAGTCGGCGTCTTGAGTCTAGAAGTGCTGCGTGACCCCAGGGTGAGTCCCCTCCCCTATCTGAGGCTGTTCCTTCTGCTGTGAGCCTTCTCTTCAGGCTCCTGGGGCCGAAGAACCCACACACTCCTCTTAGCTGCCCCTTCCCTCCTTGGAGCTACACGAGACCTTATTCTTTCAGGTCCCTTCGACATAAATGTGATTCTCACCCTATGTACCCTCAAGGGCCCTGCTTGTGGCCCTGCACATAAGGACAAGGAGATAACTAGAGGAAATTGAATTTGTTTTCGTGGGTGGCCATCAAATCCCAGGCACCCCTAGGTTTTCTGCTGACGTGATGACACCTACTGGTCATAGCAGAAACAGCAGCCACCTGATCCTCCTGCCTAAGAGCTGGGTCAGGATTTGGAAGTGGGTTTTGAAAACAGCATGTGGTCTTATGGTATTAGGAGGGTTCTCAATAACTATTTCCTGGTTTAATAAAAGGAAGACCATGGCCCTGTCTTCCAGTCTGTCATTCTGGATCTCTCTCTCTCTCTCTCTCTCTCTCTCTCTCTCTCTCTCTCTCTCTCTCTCTCTCCCTCTCCCTCTCTCTCCCCCCCCTCTCTCTCCTCCCCTTCCCCTATTCTTGTGTCTTTCTGATTCTAGGCCTCTTTATCTCCCACAGGGAATGTTGGAAGTCGGAACCCAGAGCTGTGAAAGAAAAGTAGCAAAAGTCTAGATGGAACAGCAATTTCTCAGTTTCCCTGGTGATTTTCTCATGAGGTTTCTGCGTGCATCTCAAGACCAGAGGGAAGGGCCGGGCGCTTCCCTGGCAAGCACAAGGGCCTGAGTTCAATCCCTGGTTCCACCAAAAAAAAATTTCTCTCTCTCTCTCTCTGTCTCTTTTTTCTCTCTCTCTCTCTTCTTCCTTTGGCTTTACTAGGGATTGAACTCAGGACCTTGTACTTACCAGACAAGCACTTATGCCTCTGAACTATGTCCCTGGCCTTTAAACCCTCCTTTAAGGAGGAGGAAGAGAAGAGAAAAGAGGAGGACAAGCAGGTAGAGGAAGAAGAGGAGAGGGAGGAGGCCAGGAAAAAATACAAAATTCAGAGAACTCTTTCAAAAACTTCAAAGAGTGTACAACTGGACACTTCAACCTGTTCTTGCCCTACCCAGCAGTCACGCTGGCCCAGAGGAGGGTGCAGCTACACCTCAGCATCTTCCCAGGTATGCCAGAGCCTTCCCTGAAGCCTTCCACTCCCCATGCACTGATCCGCCCAGCCCAACGATTTCTGTGCGTTCATCCACTTGATGGCATCTACTGAGTACTTGCACCGAGATAGGCAATGGACATTCAAGAAAGTGGACAAGGTAGAGCAGATGCTACTCTTGGGCAGCTGGCGTTTCGGTGGAAGGGGCAGAACATAGAGTAGGTGGCCGACACACAAGGTGCTTGGGGCTGCTCCTGGCCCCTGCTGGAAGTAAACAGGGTAAAGTGACAGAAAGCACTCTGAGCACGATGAGGACCTTTGCAAGGCTGGGCATTTGGGGTAAAGCAGGAAGAATAAGGAAAGATGGGGGTAATGTTCAAGAAGGAACTGTGTGCCAGGGCCCAGCAGTACACACCTACAATATAACCCCCCTAGCTGCTCAAGAAGCTGGGGCCAGAGAACAGTGAGTTTGAGGCCAGCGTGGGCAGCTTAGTAAGATCCTGTCTCAAAATTAAAAGGGCTGGGGATGTAGCTCATGGTAGCGTTCACCTAGATTTGATCCCTAGAATGGAAAAAGGAAGGAAGGAAGGAAGGAAGGAAGGAAGGAAGGAAGGAAGGAAGGAAGGAAAAGAGAGGGACGGGGATGGGAGGGAAGAAAAGAGAAGGGAAAAGAGGAGGAAGGAGCCACATGGGAAAGCCCAGGCAGGAAGGGGCTGGAGGGGGCCAGAGTGAACCCACAGCAGGAGGACTCACCAAGCAAGAGGAGAAAGTGGGGATGGGGCAGGGGGAGGGCGAGTAGGGGGCCGTCTCCCCCATGCTGTGTAGGGGTCACAAAGAGCAGCTCCAGCTGGGTGCAATTTTCACTTCTGCAGCTTTATTCCAGTCTGGGAAATGGGGACAAGACTCGGTGTGGGGTTGGGGACCAGGTTCAAGAACAAAACTTGGTGCTGTTCACCATGATTAATTAAGCCAGTGCCAGAGCCCCAAGGCACAGCGCTAAAAATACCTGCTTCCCTCTGAGATGCGGCAGCTGCCACCCAGCAACTTTCAGCCGTGCCATTTGTCATAATTTGACACCGCTAAGGAGTGTCCCCATGGCTGTGTAGCTGTAAGAAATGGGCTCCTCTGCGGCTCCCCAGCCAGCTGCTCCTCAGAGCCCATCCCTGGTGCCTCCCTGCCTTCTCCCCGCCTTAACTTCCTGGATGTCCCTGCCGCCTGCCCATCGCCTGCTGCCACCAGGGGGTCCACCTCTCCTCCTGAAATGGAAGCAGCGCCATCTGCAGAGGTGGGCGCTGAAGCACAAGTGAACCCCGAGACGCCTTGCTTCGTGCCGCTGCAGCCCTACACCTCAGACTACAGCCATCGGTGGAGGCCTTCACAGCCCAGGGTGGCCCTCTAATTCAAACACGTAGAACCTGCTGTGGGGAGTTGGAATCGAAGACACGCGGGTTGGGGAATGGACAGGAGTGGCGGGAGGCAAGCTAGCCCTACAGCTGGCCCCGCTCCAGCACTATCTACCTACGCCAGGGGCAAGAACCAGCTGGCCGAGAGTATCTACCACACTGGGCCCATGGTCAGCACAGGGATCTGTGAGCATGCTGGAAGGCATGGTGCCACTTCAGTCCCCAGCCTTGGGCTTGGAATGCTCAACCCCCACACTGAGCACTGATTTTCTTAACCCACTGGGAAGCTGATGCCTGGGCCTTGATATAAACTCTAGCAAAGACTAAGCAGCTCCCCAGGTATGTGCTGTCCAGATTTTGTTTCTTGGTTGCAAAAAAGGAGGGTAGAAGTTGCATTGTTTAAGGCAGAGACAAGCAAGGGCTTTTTTTTAAAAAAAAATCACATAGTTTATGCAAACTCAGAAAAAAAAATATCTAGGCCAAAATTTTCAATTCAGCTATGGGGAAAAAAAAAAAATCAAGGAATGCAATATTTGCAAATTGTGTAAAACATCCTTGAAGTCCACTTCCTCCACCCTACCAGGAATTCATTTTTCTTGCTGAAATGTCAGGGCCTGCACAAGTATTGTGTGCAGAGATTCACCTCAGGCGGTCAGGCTTGCAGCACAGTCTCCACACAATGGTGTGGACTGTGGGGAGCTCAGAGATGTGAGGGTGGAGGAGGCAGACTGGACCCTGTGGGCAGCTACAGAAAACGACTGGTGAGATAGCTCAGTGGACTAAGTGCCTGCTTAGGAAAGCACAGGGACCTGAGTTCCATCCCCGGTACCACACGCTGTGGTGGCCCCACCCCTGGGTGCCCTGAGCAGGTGACCAAGACTATAATCCTACCACTGGGGAGGCTGAAAATAGGAGGATCACTATGAGTCTGAGCTGTGTAGTGAGACCCTGTACCAAATATGTTTTTTAAACAAAGAAAGAAAAGGAGTTACAGATCTGGAGAAGGGGCAGGGTCCTGGGGAAGGCCATTTCTCCTTCCCAGACCCAGCCACAGGAGAGCAAAGTGGGGAGGGTGTACCTGCCCGCTCCAGAACGACCCCTGCCGAAGACAGGCTGGCAGGAGCCAGCTCCTCTGGGGCAGTGCCACCTCTGTGTCTGCCTGTCTGGGTGTCAGGCAGAATTATCTGAGCTTAAAAACCAAATACCCTCCTTCCTGGGTTAACTGTCTGCCTGGCAAGGCAGGAGATTACCGGTGACAGGCACCAGGGCCTGCCGGCCGATCCAGACAGAGGGGCTTTGATCACCTGGAAAACTCCAGATGCCAGGGCTCCTGATGATGAGTAATGAGCTCAAACATCAGGAAGCTCCCCAGCGCCGCGCAGCAGACACCCCCACTGCTGCGGAAGCCGGGGTAGCTGGGCCAGAGAGACAGGGTGCGGCTATGTGTCTCTGGGGAGAGCTGACCCCAGATCGCAGCCCTGCTCAGCCCCATCCTGAGTCCTGCGGGCTCCCTGGTAAGAGCTTCCAGTGCTGCCTCTTACAAGGGTTACTTTGTGGTCTTCGGGCCAGAATTCATATCATTCAAGAGTACAGCCTCCTTCTTCATTTATTCACTCACTCATTCACTCATTCATTCAACACATTTGTCAGACACCTAAGATAAGCCAGGCATAGTGCTGGCTGTGTAAAAAAGAATATGGCTCAAATAGGCCTTCGATCCCAGGAGGATTTGTCATCTACCATGGGGACAATCTCATAAGTCTCGGATCTCAATCAAAGCTGTGTGATAGTACAGGCCTCAGAGCACCAAGATAGCCCACGGGGGGGGGGGGTAGGGAGGGGGACACCTCTGCCTCTCTGGCAGCAAAGAGAAAAAGCAAGGGAGGGACGGAAGATCCCTGGGCTTGGGTTCTGTCTGACCATGCCAGAGCCTCCGGTCTCGTACCTGCATCACCCTCTTCGGCCATGGTGTTAGTCAGGATTCTGTCACCCTTGATCTGCTTTTGGCTTCCTGGAAGCATAAGCCAGAGATGTTGGAGTGTTAGAATGCATAGAATCATTGAGAGTGAGTCAGAGGACTGTTCTAAAAGTCTGGATTGCAGCCCTGAGAGATTCTACTTCAGGTCTTGGGAGATAAGTCAGGGAGACTGACCATCTTTGACTGGCCCAGAAGGGAACATTTCCGGGATGAGGGGCTTTCACTTTTAAAACTGAGACAATCCTGGGAAAATCAGGACAAGTTGGTCACCCCTCACTGGAGCACTGTTAGTCCCTGCCCCAGTGACATTCCTTTCTCCCAACTTTACTCAGACAAGGGCATGCTCAGGCAAGGCGTGGAACTGGCTCGGCCCCAGGTGATGAATATGAGACATTCAGGAACTGAATGTCTCTTATTCCCTGTCGCCAGTTGGATTAATGTAGAGCTGTCCCTACTTCTAACCACTGAGTTGTAAAGGGAGCACTTACAGAACAGACACTGCACCTGAAGGAAACAAGTGAGACAACGAGCTAGGTCTGCCCGTCTTCTGCCTTGGACAGAGCTGCGGGAGAACTTGAGGGTTGGCACTGCGGCCACCATTCTGCAGTTAAGAGGCAAAAATCAGACAGATAAAAATTTAGCTGTATTCGTATGAACAATTAGAGTGACATTTTTATATCGTCAAGATGTTTTATCAATCTGAAATTATCTTACTACCAATCTGCTGCATGGTTTTTCTTGCTCACAGAACTGTTATCTAGTATTCCATTAATTTTATTCCAAAACATCCCATTTTTTTAAAAAAAGGATCTTTAAAAAAAATCATTTTAAAACATGATCCTTGAGCAGGGGATATAGCTCAGTGGCACAAGCGCTTGCCTGGCAAGCCTAAGGTCCTGAGCTTGATTCTGATTTTCAGTACCTAAATAAATAAAATATGATCCCGCAAATCATTCTGAAGCAGGTAGTTCCCTGCTTCTCAAAAGATGGTCTGGAAACACCAGCATCACTTGAAAACCTGCTAGAAAAGGAACCCCTCAGGCCTCCTTCAAACCTTCATAATCAGAAACTCAGAGCATAACCCCACAGCCTTAGGTCTTAGCAAGGCCTCCGGATGGTTCTGATCAGTCAATCAATACCTGAGATTCTGGGTAATGCCAGCACTACCGCCCCTCAAAAAAGGAAACCTTTTTTTTTCCTTTTTTCACTTTTTTTTTTTTTTTTTTTGGCTGAACCAGGGATTGAACTCAAGCCCTTGCACTTGCCAGGGAAGTGCATATTCCACTGAGCCATCTCCCTGGCCCCAAAAGAAACCTTCTGACAGGACTTCTGGGCTTAACCCAGGCTATAGTTGCTTCCTACTGCCTAAAAAATAAACTATGTCTTCTCACCTTCTTCATTTGCCTCCTTAGTGCCCTGGGTTCTATTCCCTGGGACATTAAAAAAATAAATCAATAAAATTAATCTCCTCTTTCCTCCCTAAAAACCTTGCTTGAGCTAGATGTTCCGTGGGGAAGGAGGGGAGGGAGGGAGTGTTTATATGGGCCCAGCCAGGCAGGCAGTGAACTTGGCCAAGCCCGTGGTTAGGGAAGGAGAGAGAACGTTCAGGGCTGAGGCCAGTAACCCTGAGGGAGTATTTGCAGCGCTGGGGAAGACCCCCTCAGGCGTCTTCACCTTATCACGGGGCAGCCAGACTAAAAGGGAAGAGAAAGTGTGGCCCAGACCACTCCTTCTTCTGCCCTCTATCTCGCAGGCTGCCTTTTTATACTTATTTCTCAGCACACAGAATTAATCAGGGGCCAGTGAGCTAGCTCAGTAGACTAAAGTCGCTGCTTAGGCAAGCTTATGCAGTCACAGGGACCATGGGTGGACCTCCAGCACCACATGCTGTGCCAGCTCTGTCCCCGTGGGGGCTGAGCAGGCCAGAGTCTGGGCGTGGCGGTGCATGCCTGCAATCGCAGCACTGGAGAGGCTGAAAGCAGGAGGATCAGCACAAGCCCGAGCTGTATGGTGAGACCTACCACAACCAAATACATTAAAAAATAAAAAAAGATTAAAAAAGAACTAATCAAAGCTCCAGTAAGAGATCAAGAGTGGCCCAGCACAGTGACACATGCCTGTAATCCCAGCTACTGGGGAGACTGAGGCAGGAAGATTACATGTTCAAGGCCAGCCTGGGTAACTTTTGGAGACCCTCCCTCAAAAAGCTAAAAAGAGCTAGGGATGTAGTTCAATGGTCAAGCATCCCTGGGTCTCTGGGATCAGTCCTTAGTTCCACAAAAAAAAAAAAAAAAAAAAAAAAAAGAATTAAAGGCAGAAACTGAACAAGAAACTTCATGTTGTCAGGGGCATTCATTATTAGCTATAAAAGAAATGATAAACCCATGAAATCTCCTCTTGATAATTTTTCCTTTTCCTCCCTCTCCCTTCCACACTCCTGTCTCCCCAAGTGCTGGGATTATAGGCATTCACTACCATGCCAGGTTCTCTTTGGAATCTCTCTCTCTCTCTTTCTCCCTCTCTCTCCTTGTTTTTCAGGAGACAAAGTCTCACCTTGTAGCCCAGGCTGGCCTCAAGTTCGTGGTAATCCTCCACCTCAGCCTCCTAAGTATTGGGATTACAGGAGTATGCCACAATGTCCAGGTCTAGAATATTCAACAATAATTTTTAACTTTGGACATATGCTCCTGAACTTTCTTCTTCTCTGTACAATGAAATGATCATGCGGTCAGTATATTGTGAATAATAATTATGTTATTAAAAATAAACATAATTCCTACTACTGACTTAGTGTTTTCCATGCAGTGCCAAGTACGGGGACTTTCTGGGAATCCATCCTCCGAAGCTCAGGAGCCCCTGCCCAGCCTCCTCTTTGGCCTGACCGAGCTAGGAGCACGAGGCCTATACAGCAGCTTATTTCTGTCCACCATTATTATTAAATAAGGTCAAGATGCCCTAAAATATGTAAGCATTTACACCAGTTTGCAAGGTCCAGGTTTGAGACCCTACCCACAATGCCCCACTGGTCAGCAGTGCCAGGAGAAGGCTGGGAAAGCTGCTTGGCAGCTGAGGTTTGGTGCATGGAGGGAAGACAGCCAGTGGTTTGAAAGGGTTATGCCGAAGTCCGGCCTCCCCTTTCTCTTCCGAGTCTATCTTTGGCTCCGCCATGAGTTTTGGGTCTCAGGAGGCCACCCCGGGGCCCTCCTGTCTTCAGCTTCCTAACGATCAGAGCTGCTTGCAGGAAGAGTGCCGTTTGCTGGCTTTCTGCGCTTGCTCACGCCCACAGGCAGACACGCTGCCAGCTCTCCACTGTCACTGTCCTTGCCACTTGGCTGATCTAACTTTTCACTTGGCTTTGTGACTGCCAGGGCCTGCATTCCAAGTGGTCCTCCTTGGGGGCCAGTTAGGTAGCGTTGCTGCTGAGGGTGTGGAAGTAGGGGTAAGCAGCTAAGCCTGAAAGGCCGGTCAACAGAAAGCAATAGTCAAGGCGATTTTACAGCCTTCCTATAGGAGAAGACCACTAGGAAAGTTCATGGAGAGCTAAGAAAAGAAGGGGCAGCCCCTGCTGAGCCTGAGGTTGCATCTGCAGGCAAGCTTTTGGAGGCCAGCTGGCCTCAACGTCACCTGATAGCCAGGGAGATACCCACCCATACAGCCTCCTTCCTCAGAAACACTCCTTGGTCAAATTGCTAGGTGCTCTGACACCCCTCCCCCTACTCCGAGGCACCCAGAGGAGGGACTGGACAGTCCCAAGAGGGCCCAAGGGGGTGGCTTTAAACCTCCCTTCATTGGATTCCTAGTACTAGAGTCGAGAGGAGTCAAAATGATCTCACAGACTGGGGACAACAGGTCAGCAGGGGTGACGGAGGCTTGAAGGAGTTGCTTTGGCAGTCCAGCATTCTGGGACAAGAATAAGGTTTCTCTCCAGGAGCCACACAGACTTGCAAAGCCCAGGAGCAGGCCAGGAGGGGTCAGGCCCCAGCCCAGACACACAGCCCGAGAGTAACAAAGCCTTTAGGAATCAATCAACCTGAGCAGGACACCCCATTCTCTCTGAGCAGCTCCCTTTTTTCCCTCTGTTCTTGCCAAGGGAGGCCAGGGTTCACATCAAATGTCATTAATCATCTTCCCAGGGGTTGGGGGCTTATTGGACAGTCCTATTAATCAGAGGCCTATCACACCCACAGCTGGCTGGGTCGCCATTGTCCTGTTCCTCACCTATCATAGAAAGATTAGATTATCAGTGACAACTGAGACACCCTTTGAGTCACAGGAAAGCCAGAGAACCGGGTTGCTTTTATTTTTTTTTATTTATCCTCCTGATTTGAGGATGAGCTGTTTCTTGTCTTGTCACGGCACATCTTTTTCTTCAAAGAATCAGCTTTAAGAATCCAATTTGTCAAACTGGACAATCATCAGCAAATCCATAAAAGAGAGAGAGAGAGAGAGACGGCAAGAGAGAAAGAGAAGAAAAAGCTCTCGGTGACTTTATCAAAAGAAGTAAAATAAAGCAGAAAGCTTTAAATGGGACCCGAAAGGATTAGAAAATAAGTTGCATTTGACAACAATTAATCTCTGAGAAGCAGAAGCTCTGTTTAAAAAAAAACAGAACTGACAAGGATGTGTCATAAAAAAGGAAAGTTGAAACCCATGCTCTGAGGTCTGTCCATCACCAGGGTGCCCACCCCCCTTCAGAAGTATTGGATTCAAGTGGAAACCTGGGATCAAAAAAAGAGTGTGATATCTTCCCCACTGTCTCTTAATGTTACGCCTCCTCGTGTGTAACACCACCACCAAGCAGCAGGGCACACAGAACTCAGCTGCCCATAACCCCCACCTCCAACCCTGCCCATCACCCCCTCCAACCCCGGAGAGACTCAGTCACTCCGCAGCTCTTCACCGCCTGGGCTGAGAACAGTGAGCCAGAAACCCGCAGGTGGGGTGAGATGGGGCCCAGGGTGTTGGTGATCTCAGAGTCCAGGGGCTGCTGTCCCAGATGCTCTGGACAGGGAGAAAGGATAGGGCCAGGGACACACGTAAACCCTGGCATGGGGGAGGAGCACTCTAGGGAAGAGCCAGAAGGGGACACAGTGACACAGCCCCTCTTCTTCACTGCGCTGTGGGAAGACAGTTCAAGTCCACCCTCTCTTCCAGGTCTCTTGAGAGTTTGCTGACCTGGGTTTCAATACCAATTCAATCCAAGTGTTGGCAACCTATACAATTTTTTTTTTTAAATCCTCATGTGTGCTAAAGGAAACCCTTTAGTGGGTTCCCTTTGGGTCTGGGTCTGGCACTAAGGTTACTCACCTAATTCACCTGTCTCTGGGCACACAAGGACAAGAGAAGCTGGTGACTGCCATGGTCACACCGGTGGTTTAGAGCCTGCTTCAGACATGAGCATGTGAACCCAAAGTGCCTTTGCACATCCTGGCTCTGCCACTAGCCTGCTATGTGACCTCAGTGAAAGCACTCGGCTTCTGTGAGCCTCGGTCTCCTTTTTAAGACGGGGTGATACTATCAACCTGAAGAGGTTGTTGTGAAGATTCTAAGGGGTGTGGAACAGAGCAGGCGGTTGCTCAATACATTGTCATCGTGTAATATAATCGTATTTTGTGTACATCTTCAAAAGAGCCTGGTGTTGAGGTACAACATTATAGAAAGTTGCCTAACTCTATTATCTATTTTAGCAAGAAAAAAAAAAAAAAGTCCAAGGGCCGGTCAGATAGCTCAGTGGATTAAAGTATCTGTTTAGACAGGTGCAGGAACTGGGATTTGATCCCTAGTGTGCTATGCCCACCCTGCCTTCAGGGCAGGCTGAGACAGTGACTGAGGCTGGGCATGGTGGTGCCTGCCTGTAATCCCAGTGCTTGGGAGGCTGCAAACAGGAGGATCACTACGAGTCCAATCTATGTAGTGAGACCCCGTAGACCCAGTACTAAATACATAAAATATAAAAATAAAGGTCCAGAGATAGAGAAAAAGTTCATCTGCTGCAGCAGGCACATCTATGCCCACCTAAAGGTGTCACTCCTGCAGCCCTGTGCCAAGCATTTCTTTTCCTACCAGGACTCCATGGGAAATAAAGAAAGTTTCTGTTATAAATGCATTTAAAAACAGCCACGCCAGCCTTCGGGCTGCAGGCACCTCAGCAACACCAGCAGAGCCAACACAGTATTACGTGTCAGCAGCCCCTGTGCTCATTAAAGAAAGATTGGTGAGGCAACTCAGGCCGTATTTGTCCGCTGCAAGTTTGAAGCCAGCTTTATTTTCTAAAAGGATTGGTTTCCCAAGGCAGCCGGTGATCGTTACGAGAGGCTGAGCCTCAGAGCTCTTCGGGTATTTCAGGAAAGATGCTGGCTATGGCACTTTGGTCAAGGCAGTTGATCGTTTGTGAAAATTGAACATTTGAATGTGTTAACTGTTGGACAAGCTGGACAGGTATCATGTCTGCCTTTATTCGGTGATTAATTAAAGGCTGCTGGAGGTACCCGTGTGGAGTGAGAGGCCAGGACTTGGTGCTTTGATAGATTCCAAGACAGATTCAGACTTCTCACTGGGCTCCAAGGCCCCTTGGGCTAGTTTCTTAAACTCTCTGAGTCTCCATTTATTCTTGTGTGAAATGAAAGTAATAAAACCTACTTCGGAGGACTTTGTGAGAATTAAACAGAAAATGTATGGGCTTGGGAACTGTGATCTGCCTCTCGGCCCACCACAAACCCTGAGAAGATGAGACGGTGTTCACCCACGGACAGGCGTGCACCAGGCAACTCTCAGATGAAGCCCTTTGTCAAGGGCCCGGATGAGTCAGCCCAGAGCCACACGCAGGTTCCTGTCAGATGAGAGGAAAGAATGATGAACATGTCTAATAAGAGTTTAATCTGAAATCTAAAGTTGGACCTGGCTGGGTTCCAATTTGAGGAGCTTTTTTAATGGCTTTCTTGACTTTTCTGTAAATTTCCAGCAATCTGAGGTCATCCGAGATGAGGGGGAAGAGTGAGAAATGGCCCTAAGCATTGGGCGAGGGTGAAGACTTGGGTGTTACGGACATGCAGAGAGACAAGTTCTCCAAGGAGGACAGTCCATCTAGGTGACCAAGATGGGTGACATCTTTGCCAAGTAGGAATCAAGAGAGGAGGCCTGGACCTGAAACCTGGACAAGAGAAGATCTTGCCAGCCAACATGAACCAAGCCTGACTATGAACTAAGCCTGGTGCCTAAAGCTTTACATCTCTCATCCATTTTTCACACAAGCCCTTTGAAGTAGACAAAATCATTATCACAGTGAGACCATTGCTGCCCAAGGCCACATGGCTCCCACAGAACCCTGATCTGAGAGCAGGATGCCTGCACCAGAAACTGCTGGCCACACGGCTTCCCCAGATGCACCTGATTGCTACAAGGGTCCCCTAGGAGACCTCCAGCAGCCAGGCCTACACCCCATCCTGCCTTAGGGCAAAATCTACCTTGTGCCTAACATACTTGTAAACAAGGGCCTCAGTGTCCCACTTGGTACCCTTTTCTCTGCACGGATGATTCTAGAGGCCTCATGAGGCTGGGTTCTAACCCTGACACAGTACAACATACGTGTATATGGACCCTAAGCTGCAGATACAACTCCCAGTACTCAGCCTAGGCAGGGGGATATATGACGGCTCTCCTTCAGGGTCCTCTAAGCACCCCAACCCAACCCCTGCATTTTTGTACCCTGTTGGGCTGTTGCAGCTAAGGGAAGACAAGTTGGTCCCCCATCTGTGTGGTGCTGTGTCCTTATCTTCAATGACCTTACAAAAGCAGTCACAGGAAGTGCTGTTCAGGTCTGTGACTGATCCTTCCAGGGCCCAGAGGAAATGGCAAAGAGGAATGGCTGCCACCTAAAATAAGTGTATTTGCAACCGGAAGAGAGACTCGGGTCTTGAGAACCAAATGGAGAATTTGTAAGCCTTCAGCCACCTGAAACTGTGGCGCTTTCCCCGCGTGCTTAATAAAAGCTGACAGCTGGCATTGTTCTGCCCAGACAAGGTAGCTGCATCCCGGTGATAGGGTGAGAGGAACAAGGGACAAAAGCACTAGCCCCCCAGGAGGGGGCAGAGAGCGGGGTCAAAAATAAAGAGTGAGGGCTGGTGGGGGGCAACTCTTAATCTGGGGCGCCTGGCAGAAGACCTTGGGAATGGCAAGCACTGACAGCAGAGACCAGGGGCTCCAGATGGCTTTTTGTCTCCACGCAATAAAAAATGTAATCTGACAGGCCCTGGGATGGGACTCCGGAAACACAAAGTCCGCAGGGGGGGGAGAGCGGGGCGGGGGGGGGGGGTAGCCTGCAGTCGCGGGAGGAGCAGCAATGGGCCGGGTTAAAGGTATCAGAGTCAGGAAAAGACGTAAAGAAGTGGCTATGTCTTCAAGCAGTTACCAGCTTTGCAAAGGGTATTTAATTCCAGAGGTGCAAAGCCGGGACGAAGCCAGTTGTTTTGCGGTATTGGCAGAGAGCAGAGGCGAGGAATTGGAAAAGCGCTGGACACTCGCCCACAAAGAAAGGCGAGACCTCCCCAGTTCACCACGCATGCGGGCTCTCTGCACCCGCATCCCCCCCTCCCCAAGTCATTAGAGGGTGATATAACGATACAGGGCTTCCTGGTGCAATTTAATTGCTCATAGACCGAAAAGTGATGAGCTCCGTAGAATTGCACAGGCGTCCTGTAGGAGACCAGCTGCCGTCTTAACGCGGCTTCTCAGAGGGGCACACACCCCCACCTGCTTCACTGGGAACGCACAGGCATCCAGGGAAATGGCAGCACCCCTGTGGCCTCCGATGGGGCTGTCGCTTTTTATTAAGTAATCTCTGCCTTTTAAATCACTGCATGTTTTCTTCCCAAAGGTCTTGGTTGCTGTGTGGGCCCCGCACACAGCGGGCTCCCAATAAATATTAAACAGTGGATGCTGGTGATATCTCCAGATCTCACTATAGGGGACAACTTGTGATCCAGGGGGTGGACCCCATTCTAGGACTGGGCTGTGCTCACTGTGACAGGAAATCTGAAATGTGATGGGCTAGGCAGTGATTAGGATTAGGACGGGGGGGGGGCGGTAACGGATCTAAGCACGGGATTCTTACAGAGACAAAAACTATCAAGTCAGAAGATGCATAGTTCCACTGGGGAGACAGCACAGAGGTAGACAAGAGGTTGCACAGGCATTTTTCAAAAAGTGACTGGGGCCGGAGAGATGACTCAGTGGAATAAGTGCTTCCCTGGTAAGCGCAAGGGCCTGAGTTCAATCCCTGGTTCCACCAAAGGAAAAAGAAAAAAGTGACCACAATAGAAGTGCACACCCCAATAGACGGGCACACCCTGATGACAGCAGGAATCCACACTACAGCAATAGTTGGCTCTGTGCAAAAACTGTAGACGTGAAGGTGTTCGTGGCAGTGTAGTTCATAAGGTGAAATACTCTGAAATATTCATCATTAGAGGAACTGATAGTACCATGATGGAATACCCCACAGTTATTGAAAAAATAACAGCTCAGTGGTAGAGCACATGCTTAGCAGTTGTGAAACAATTATAATGATAATGAAGTAAATATTTACCAAGTGGTATGAAAAGATCGTTAAGGTAGATTTTTTTTTTTTTTTTTTTTTTTTTTTTGTGGAAGTGGGGATTGAACTCAGGCCCTTGAGCTTGCCAGGGAAGTGTTTATCCACTGAGCTATCTCCCCAGCCTTAGGAGTAGATTGTTAAGTGAAAAAAATATAATCAGAAGCAATATGTATAACATGAGACCATGTCATAATTTTAAAAGCCACCTAAATATAGGTGTGATGTCAAATCTTTATACATAACTTAATACGTAGTGGTTACTCCTGGGAGTTGGGGCAAAAGGAAAGCTGGGAAGAGGACCACAAAGAGCACTTCAACATTTCTGTTTGTAAGTTTTGTAAGGAGAATGTCCATGTATGACTTGCATAAAGTTTAAAATATAGTCAGGGCTGGCCTGATAGCTCAGTGGACTGAAGTACTTGCTTAGGTGGAGTGTAGCAGTGCGGGTTCCACCCCTGGGCCTGCCCCCAGGGCATACTGAGCCTGGGCATGGTAATCCTAGCTCTTGGGAGGCTATAAACAGGCAAATCACTATGAGTCTGATCTAGTAGTGAGACCCTGAACACCCTGTAGACCCTTCCCTAAAATACAAAAATAAATAAAAATAAAGTAAAATACCTAGTCAACAAACATCAATTCATTTTAAACATGAATTTTGGAGTCTGATCAGGCCGTAGGGCCCAGATCTGTCTCTCTCTGTGTCTCTCTCTCTGTGTCTCTCTGTCTCTCTCTTTCCAGGCAAAGTGCCTAGTTAGCTAAACTCAGGTTCCCCACACTGAAGCACTGCAAGCAGGGGTGGTCACAGCACCTACCCACAGGGTGGTAGAAGACATAAATGAGACTGCAGAGAAGAGCTCTGTGCCTGACATACATTTAGCATTCCATAAACAACAGTAGCAATAATGTCAGCAGTGCTTTTCAATGTCCCTCAGGAGTGGGGTAGGAAGGACGCATAGGAGCCCAAATTGCTCTATGAGCAAAAGTCCCAGAGGTGCTGGGGAATCTGTAAACCAAGGATGCAAGGGAACCCATTGCTTTTGTCATTTCCTTATCTCTGGGATAGACAGCTCTGGGTGGAACCTTCTTAGCCCTGTCTTCAGAGCTCAGGTAACTACCTTAATGATCTTTCCATACCAGTTGGTAAATATTTACTTCAGAACTCCGTCTCTGGGAAGAGCTGAACTCTGGACCTCAAGGACAATGTACCAAAATATGCCCCATTTCCTTTGGAGATGGTGAAATGGGAACAGTGCAGTACCTCTCTTTTCAAGAACTACCTCTTCAGCTGGATTTCTGAAGGGATATGGGCCTTTTTATGGGATAAGGGCTCTGCTTTCACTGGGCACGCATTCCTGTCCCCAGTAGAATAACAGGCTAGAAGGCTATCACTAGAACTAGCCACCAAGTAGACAGAAGGTTGACTGCTGTTCTTTGGGCTTGTTAATTATATGATAGAAATGAAAATTAGAAATGAGATTCACCCCTAAGAACGTAGGATGGATCCCTCATAGTGAGGCCTCTCAGGAGGGCCTGAGAAAAATACACACAACAGTCCCTTCAATGTCTGCTTTATTCTGGGCCTAGAAAAGGCAGGTGTTCTTCCAAGGATGTCCAGCGAGTGAGGGGCCCAAGTGGGATCTGATGCTGAGGTTCTAGCCCAGGGCTGTTTGAGAAAAGTACCAGGCAAGCCACATGTTTAACTTAGAGTCACTTAGTAGCCATCGTAAAATGGAAGGAGACAGGTGAAATCAATTTTACTAATACATTTTATTTAATTCAATATATCTAAAATATCACTGAACATAAAAATTATTGGGGTAGTCCACCTTCTTCTTTTGCCTACTAAATCTTCAGGGCTGCTCTGGGTTTTCCTCTCTCAGCACATCTCATCCACGGCCGGGCAGAGGTCAGGGCCTCCACAACCGATAGCTGCTGCCCCTTCTCTGTGTGCCGCAGCGCAGCTGCAGGCTCCTAGCCACCGGGGGCTCCTCTCGGGGCCTGGCTGCAATCCCAGGATGCGGGTGAGGGCAGATGACAGGCCCAAGGGAAACTGGTGCCCATGGGAGAGGAGGCAACAAGCTTTGAGCGTGATGGGCGCGTGCCTAGAAAGAGCTGCAGCCACACCCGGGGACCCAGAGAGCTCAGGGAGGGGGCAGGGAAAGCAGCCTCATGGGGCCACAGCTGCATGAGCCTTAAAGAAGTCCCGAGCTGGCCAGCACAGCCTGCACAATCCAGCCAGAGCCTCTTCTTTCCATCAGAGGGCCCAGCTTGAAGTCTTGTGAGCTCTGCAGGGAAGGACGCCACTGCATGGTCAGCCCAAGACTTTGTTCTTCTTAAGACAAAGGGGGCAATGCAATCCTGAGAGAGCAGCACAGACTGAAACACATTCAGAGTCCAGAGTGCTTACCATTACCCTATGGAGCCCTTGAAACACATTCAGGAGGTGGCCAGCAGCTACAGTTTGGCACCAGCCAGCCGGAGCTTCGAGCTCTGCCCTCCTGCCCACCAGCCCACGTCTTCAGGAAAACTGCTTTCTGAGCCTGTTTCCCCTTTTCTAAGCCTGCTTTAGGTGCAAAAAGACACGCTAATCACCAGGTCCCATGCTGACCTCCGGGACATCTGAGGTTATTGCAGGAAACCGGGCCACATGCAGACAGGATGC